>ML814593.1:0-19760 GCA_009831015.1 Picea engelmannii
CAGTCACAAAGAATGAGTCCATGCTTGTCACATAATTTACATTTGAAGGGAAATCTCTCATAATCATGTATTTAAACTTACTCATTGCTTTCCCATTCTAGGAAAAGTTCTTCTAGAACACTGCCATTTGTAAATCAAAACAAATATATTGGGCACTTATAGTGATCCTTAATCCTTAGAATTAAATCACAAGAAATATGTTTAGAGATAAATAAATGTATAATAACATATACAAGAGGCAATGGGATTTATTTTATGAAACATAACATTTTTATTGAAAATTTCCAAAAGAGACAACAATGTTCACGAGCCTCTTTGATGGGGAAACCTCTATTGAGAAAAGATCCAATTACAACAACTCTTGACAAAACATTACATAGCCTTCTAGTTTTATAAATAGTTTCTTCCTAATTACTTGTGGTCCCATAATTAATGAGAACCAACCACCTAATTGGTCTCATTTAATAAAGATGACCATTTTACAATAATTAACTATCCATCTACTATCTAATGGGCCTTATTCAAATAAAATGGGTGTGTACATTAGATCCTAAGTTCCCCAAAATAGGGAGGTTAGGGTAGGGCCCTAACATGTCCTCATCTTCAAAACAAATATTGTCCTCAAGGGTGGAGATGTGGAAACTACAATAAATTGCTATTGGTTCCCAAGTGGCATCTTTTTCCTGCATATATTTTCACTAGATTAACACTTCCCTAACAATGCATTAGCACAATTGACACTCTTTGATGACCAATATTGCTTCAGGCTATAATCAAATAGACCCTTATTCATTGAGTTTGGGAAGGCTAGTATGAATTGGGAAATTTAACCCCACTACCTTCTTTAGACAGGATGCTTGAAAGATTGGATGAATCCTAGAGTTGGCTAGAAGAGGCAATCTATAGGACACTTGTCTAATGCATGGGAGAATATGATAGGGTCCAAAGAACTTCGATGCAAGCTTCTAGTGGCATTTGTATTTAAGATAAGTCTCTTTATAAGGTTAAAGATGAAGAAACACATGGCCCCATTCTATAAAAGAATTCTCATAGTGATGTTGGTTAGCTTATTGCTTCATTTGATTTTGAGCTAGAACCAAATTGTCCTTAAGGTTTTAGAGGATGGCGTCCTTGGTAATTACTGTGTAATCCACTTCATGAATCTTGGATGTTTTGGGAAAATATGAATCCACTAAGGGGTGTTTTAGTCCATATAACCCTTCATATGGTGTCATTTTGGTACCACCATTCTACAAGGGGTAGCCACTATACCCCTAGGACGAACCCCAAGTTGTAAATGTACATGTTTTATAGGATGGTGAGTCGAGATGTTTTGGGTCAGAGTGCCTTTGTATATATATATATATATATATATATATATATTGAAGCCAATGTGTCTGTGTGATTTAGGCCAACAAGATTAAACAAATGTATTATCTAATCACACTTGATTTTATTAATAAAATACATCATTGTTGCAAACCAAATCAGACGAAAGAGTGTGGGGGGCTAGGACTCCACAAGAGGAAAAAGGGCTAAGTCATGGGGGCTTAAGACAAGGAATAAAATAATATTATTCCTAAGCTATAAGCTTTATGCTATAATTTTATCATAAGTTCCCAAGTGGGAGGAGTGAATTACCAAGTGGAGCCAAAGGCATTTCCTCGAGTGACAAGTGTCGAGATAGGAACATGAAATATAATGTGGGGAAACTTAGTGTATTCTCCATTCATTCATCATTGTTACCATCATTCACTCATTCTAGCATCCATCACCCATACCTTGACTTGAGACTGTGAGTAGAAGTTGGAGCTGATTGTTACCCAGTAAATCCTTGTTGGCTTGGGATGAAGAGGAAAGTTGGTAGGCTAATGGAGCATTCTCTCTTTGGGTGAGAGAGTTCCTGGGAATAGTTTCTTGTGTGTGTGGGATAGTGGGTGTTGTAACTCCTTTAGCAACCGTGTGTTTCCAAGTTCTACAAATCTCTAAGAATTCCTGAACAACTTGTTGTTGAAGCCCGATAAGGGAAGTGGGACAACCCAAAGGACTGTTGAACAGAGAAGGGGGTACATTTCCTTGGGTGGGACAAGTTGTGGGGAATGAGAGGCTGTGCGATGGGAATTGTTGTTGGAGTGTACAACTAAGATTGTTCTTTATCGGGTTATTGTCAGAGCTTTGTTTGGCATATGTATCCTTTGCTTTGGTGGATTCATGGCCCTGGCTCAGGGGTGAACTGTATGAACAAAAAAGTATACAACTGGGACGAACATTTAAGGTCTGCACGAACTTGGTGATTTACAACAAAAATATAAGTGTTGTTTTATGTGTGTTTACATGTTGCTTATTATTATTATGTTTATGTTAATTCTGTTGTTGAATTGGTACGTAAATATGCATGATTGTGCATGTTATTGTTATTTTTTCATAATTGTTGTGTATGAAGGACATGACATTTAATAAATAAAAAGTGTTATTTAATTTATGTAGCAATAGTCATGATATTATAGAGTGAGGCTTAAATTGTCACGTGCATCCAAAAATAATTGTCGTGTGCACTCCGAAATAGTTCTGCGTGCACAACTGGGATACATATGTCAGACGCGACACACTAAGGGTTGCAGACACAAATTGTTTTATGGGATATTTCCGTTGTTAGAATTATTTTCAGAGAAGAAAGATTGAGTGGCGTGACTTAGCTTGGGACTGGGCACGTTACCTTATGGTTTCTGAGAATTGTTTTGGTTCTCTTGGTAACGGGGGACATTACATTGTGGTATCATAGCTCCTGTCTCAACACCGGACTTGTATGGGCCAGATATCAACATGAAATTGGTGAGTTAGGAATTTTCATTATGGTCACGATGGTCATGATGCAAAATTAAAAAAAAAAAATAGTTAAGTGAAGAAGAGATTCACATATGCTAAGTGAAGATGACTCGTGAAAAATATTGGTGTGTGAGTGTGCACACTAAATTTTAGCATTGTGCTCGTGATGTGTGGAAAATATTGGTGCGCGGGTGTGTGCACTAAATTTTGGCGTTGCACGATGCATAACTGATGATGCATGAAAAATATTGATGCATAGGTGTGCACAATAAATTTAGTCATTGCATGGTGCAGAGATGGTGATGTGCATAAAATATTGGTGCACGGTTGTGCAAATTTTTTGCACTGTGTGGTGTGTTAGCTCTCCAAGAAACTCTCTGGGGTTGCAAGCCAAAGATGCTTGGTAACTTAAGAAAAGATAATTTAGGTATGCTTGGATCAATGGGATAACTCAATAGCTAATGAAATGGACAACTCATCATACATTCAAATAAGACAGTGCTTTTAGAGATCAATAATCAGAAAAAATAGTTTAAACAGGGGATGAAGAATACTAATCTTGGTAACCAAATACAATAAGGTGCAGGGTCATACAAGATAGCAAGGATGTTTTCAAATTCGATTTTATGAGCTTAATAAAGAGATGACAGTCTTTAGAAGCTAAGACAAACTGAATTCAAGTGCAGAGAGACGAAATACATGACCAATCTAATATTGAAGACAAAAGAAAATTGTGATTATATTATCAAATAAGAGTCTATTACAGTAGAAAAATGTATCCAAGATTGAACCCTGATATATTAAAAAGATAGGCATTTATATCCTTTACAACAAGTTTAAGATCCTGAAAAATTGGATTTGGATTTCTAAATATAGAAAGTCAAACTAACTAAATACAATAGGATAATTAAAAAACTACTTCCTAGGGATTGAACTGTCTTCTTAGTTGATCTTGACAACTGTTCTTCATCACTTCTATGTCTCTGATGTGTCGTGGAGGGAAAAGACACATGTCTTCAAAGGCTGGAAATCTTTCAACAACTGTAACCAAAACTTTAGTTGACCAATTAAACATTCACCCCCAAAATCTCCACGAATCTTTGATACGGAATGTTTCTTGATTCGGTGATTAATCTTTTGATACTCACTTACCCTTTAAATCACTCCAAAATCACTATGTTCCATCTTAGCTTTCCCAAATTCTCATTTTGTAGTTTCACCAACTATTTCGCCTTAAGATTTTCTAATTAGTTGATGAAAACTCTGCTTTTCAACAACTAATAGGTTATAATTTCGCCTTCTATGCTGGTGAAAGATCTGTTTCGGTCAAAAAGGAAACATTTCATATTCAAAACTGTTGTTCCATCAAAAAATCAGTGTTCTTTTGATTGCTCTCCCTGCAAATTTATAGCAACCTGGGCCAACACCTGTAAATCTGGATGTTTGTTAATCATTTCCTTCAATTTTTTGATTTTCCTCTTCAAGCGCTTAGCTAACCACCATAAGCTATTATAATCCTTTGTAATTTTCTTATTCTTCTTTTTGTCTTTAATACCTTCACATGCTATCTTCTCAAAAGCTACATTTGTCTTTGCAAAATTCTCTGATAAGGCTTTATATCTTGCCTTTATCACTCTTTCCAGAACCTCCTATTGTGCTATTACCTCTTTCAACTCCTTAATCTTTTGTGATTTCTTTGATTTCTTCTTTCTTGAGGATTCACCTTCATCTCTGGGAGTAACAGCTTCATAATCCTGTGCAATTTCCATGGAGTACTCTGGACTTTTTATTGCTGGACTTTCATCTTCCTTTTCTGGCTCTATATCTGAATCTGTGTATGGAAAATTTAGAACATTTTTCTTTTTCACTGTGGACTGCTCTGAGTTTGTTTCAAAGTCTAGTTTCTTTTTATCTTTCTTGGGATTTATTCTAGAATTTTTGTCCTCTGGTGGTTTTGGGAGAGCTCTCCTCCTCCTTGAGCTGCTCTGAGGAGTTGACTATTTTTTTCCTGCTTTCTTCTTTTCATTTATAGGTTGAGTTTGGGTCTCAAATCCTTTCCAGAAAAGAAAGTGCTGCCAAGTTCTTTCTTTTCATCTTAGTTCTTCCAAAATGATCATTTTAATCAGGCCATAATGAAAAAGGGCATTTTTTATGCTTAAAGGTCCGGCTCTGATCTTCTTACACACTTTGGTTAGGCTCTTATGAAGGAAGAAAGACAAATTCATAAGGATCTTCCCTATGAAATGATCTAGAAGTCTAAAATGGTATAACATTAACTTGTCATACCTACCTTCCGAGGTTAGGTATAATTGAATTCCTTTGAACATATCTTGCCATTCATCTTCCAGGTAAGAAATAGGGATGTTTTTCTTCTAGGTTATGCTTCGGAATTCTTCCTTAAGGTATACCCTGAAATCCAAGTTCTTGATCATTGTTGTTTTAAACCAACTTTGGCCTGTTCTGGGTAAGCCAGTTGTTGTAGCGATGACATCTTCGTCAATTATCATTTCCAGAGAGCCCATGATAGCTTTCTTTCCATCATATGACTTGGAAAAGAGTTCTGCTATTTCTTGGTGATAACCTTCCTGTAACATTTGCACTTATGTCATGCAACCTGCGTCTGAGAATCACTTCTGCACATCTGGATAAGACTGCAAAACGGATAAATTATCTATCTCTTTCGTCATCAGTAATCCTCCTTTCTTCCTTGCCATCTGTGACTTGAATCATCGGTCAATTTGCACATGGTTGACATGGTAATCTTCTTGATAAAGAAAAGGTGGGTGCCAGTGAAAACTCCCTGTGTTATCAATTAAAATATGAAACCTCATCATAGAAGTATGTGAACACCACGAGTTCAAAATAAGAAATGTTGATTTGATGTCACCAGATGGCTAGTACTTTCTCCTCCGTCTTCAATGATGATTGAGAGTTCATCACCTCAAACCCTCCTCTTGTTTTCACACAAAATACATGAACATGATCCACCATAATGTCCTATTAAAATGTGAACAACGGTATCATCATCATCATTTGTTTCGACTAGCTTTCCATGATGATTGTATGACATGTGGTTGGCGTGTCCCTTTTTGGTTTCTGGAGTCATTGAAGAGAAATATGTGTTAGTGCTTTCACCAGCTTGCTTGTTGCGGGGGGTACACTTTAACTATTGAAAATCGAGGCTTTCACCAGCTTACTTCAACTTCAAAACATATGTTAGCTGTTGAAAAGTTTTTTCACAAATTTTTAAAAAGACCTTTTGAGGATCAATTTATTTCTAGGATAAAATCTTAAATCCTATGTTTTGACACTTCTAAATTCTAAAAATTTATATAGAATCCTATAAATGACCACGCTATCTCCTACAAAATGGAACAAATTGACTTATCTATTTTGGGAGATAACACAATGCAGAGCTGGTGATGTGCGAAAAATATTGGTGCCCAGGGTGGGTGCACTAAATTTTAGATGTTGCGCGGTGCAAAAATTGCACGTACTAGATGATGGTGTGCAATGTCGAATTCGTACACACTGGATGTGGGTGCATGGTGCAGAATTCATTTGCACTGGATGTTGGTGTGCGGTGTCGAAATCGTGCACACTGGATATGGGTGTGTGGTGCGGAAGTTGTGCGCACTAGATGTTGGTGTGCAGTGTTGAAGTTGCGGACACTGGATGTTGGCGCATAGTGCATAAGTTGCATGCACTAGATGTTAGTGCACAATGCGTAAGTTGTGTGCAATAGATATTAATGTGTAGTATAAAAATTAGTGCGCACTGAATATTGGTGCATGACACAAAAAACTGTATAAACTAGATATTTATGTGCAAGATAAAATCTATGTGCATTGATTATGGGTGCGCGGTGCATGTGCTACATTTTGGTGTTGCACGTATAAATTTTTTTTATGTTGAATATGGGTCCATAATTCAGAATTGGTGTGTGTGAAGTTGATTTGGCCATCTATCACAATAGAAAACTAATGATTTTCCATGAAATTGTTTGTATTTTGAAAGTCATAATCTTGCGCGACATTTTTGAGTGCCTAAACAACTTTTTTAGGAGTTTTAATTTTTGAGATTGTAAGTATTGTAGGCATCACATAGAGTATATTCAACTAAAATGAAATAACTCAAAGAGATATTTCCAATGAGATAAATTGTTCGCAAAATAGAGCTCGTTTGAGAAAGTTACAGCTGAAACCATGCAAGGTAAATTTCAGTACCAAATTACTTTAGAAGGGCATAACTCCTTGCTCATAAGTCGGTTTGGGGTGCAGGATTAGTCTATGGAAAGATAATGAACCATAGAAGACATATATGGATCCATATTGAAAATATGAGTACCTAAAAGTGTACAGGATGAGAGGGAGGAATCTTGTATCATTCAATGCAAAAAGGGAAAAATAGTCAAGACTTCAGCAGGTTGTAACTAACAACCTAGATGTCAAATGAAGAGTTGAGGCACAAATAGAACATGGAAGGTACATAGAGAACATGCAATCATGAATATGAAGTCATGGGGTTGTATGTCAACATGGGTAATGCTGGGACAAAATCAAATGGGCATGGAGAAGGAAAGGAGGAAAGCATGAATTTGGTGGAGACTACAAAGAGTCTCCAAAGAGATGTGCAAATCTATAAAGGTGATAATGAGAGGCTTATGAAATCTAAGGAGAAACAAGATGGATTCAACATCAATTTGTTTCAAAGCTTGGACAAAATAGAGAATAAGGTGGAAAAATAAACATAATCAAGCAAGTCAAGAAGTCACATATCTCATACCAGAAGAGGAGAATTTGGAAGTGCTAGTAGACACCATCATCACTCACCAAAGCATTCAGTGAGAAGAGAACATGGTTTTCCAAGCTTATCCCTTATCAAAAAGAATAAGAAAAGGTATGGGGTAGATGAAATAAGAGGAGAAATGAACAATATCAAGCCTCCTACCTTTGATGGTGATCATAAAAAAGATGAGGATGCAAAGACTTGGTTATTGGGGATGATGAAATATTTTCAATTGCATAATTACTCCTCACAGGTAGAATGAATAATTGAAATTTATCAGTTGAAGGGAAAAACATCAATGTGGTGGGACAAAGTTGTGAAAGTACAACACATTGATGAGAAGAAACGCACTTGTAGGTAGTTCAAAAAGCATTTTCAAAAGAAATACTTGACCAAACACTATTATGGTAGGAAGATGAAGGAGTTCTTTGAACTCAATCTTGGGAGTATGACCATGGATGAATATGAGAGGAGATTCATAGAGTTGTTGAAGTATGTTGATTTCATTAAGGATGAACAAGTTAATATTCAAATATTCCTAAGTGGGATGCCATCAATATTCAATGACAAGATACAATATGATGATCCCAAGACATTGGATGAAGAAATAAGGAGAGCCAAGTGCCTCTATGATCAACATAGAGGAAGACCCAATTTCCAAAAATCTTAGGAAGACAAAAAGAAAGGTAAAATTGAGTAGAGGAAGAAGGGGAACAAGCCACTTGTTATCACTCTAGGAAACTCTCCTAGGTTGTATGTTAGAGATGCCTGGTAACTTAATCTTTTTGGAAACTACTTTCTCAATAATAGGTGTGGGTTTGGATCAAGTTGGATGACTGAATCATTCCTCACTCAAAACATGCATAAACACATTTAGATGGACAAGGATTTCAACCACAAATGTTTAGAGAGTTTACGAGCAAATGGATGTGTGGAGAAATAACTATTATACCAGCAGGATCATATATAAAGCATATATGAATGGCCAATTACAATAATCACATAAATACTTGCAAAATTTAAGTTACGAATGCAATTATAAGATGATAGTTATCAGGCATAAATAAGCATAACAGCATGAATATGATATCCAGGTGCAAGTATAGAATAGGTAAGAAGATGAAATCTAAACAAGTTATAGCAAAAGAAGCTTGTATTACTTAATATGAAAATGATAAGCTTGAGTACAAAATCTAAAAGAGACTCCAAATTCAAACCTTTAGTTCATCTTCTACCTTTAGCTTTATAGCTTTACAATATAGTTTTGAGATCCTAAAAGTATGGATCAGAATTGCTAAAGATAGAAAGTCAAAATTCAGTTTGCAAAAGATAAGGAATGATTCTCAAAATGAGGTCAATCCCACATTTCATGGTCTTCATATCTTGTAGAGTCCTTGTGCAGTGAAAAATAGCCTTCCAAGGCTGAGTGATGACTCTCCCAAGAGATACAATTCGAATTTGTTGAGGTGTGCAAAACCCTGATTTTGTGCCTTTGAAAAAGGTACCAAAAATGATTGAAACACCTCTTCTTTCCCTTATCCATCAAAAATAACTATTGGATCTAACTTGATAATTCAACAAATGTCCATTCGAAGAGGTTTCAAACCATTCCAACTCAAAAAATCCCGATTTGGGCAAAAATTCAGTCATTCTAGCAGTGATAGGCTTTCGGTGGTTAACATAGAAGACTTTTGGGTGGATTAACTAACAAAATCTTTGCTTTCGATGCTTAATGAACTGTCATCCTGTTCGCCTAAATCACTGAAAACTTTTCTTTGTCAAAACTTCAAAATTTGCAAAAATGATTACCTTGATGCTTTGTTGTGTGTTCAAGGTCTTTTGGACGATGCAACGCTTCTTCATGTAGATCTGTGAACTTAAAATTGTTGTGTGGAAGACTGTGGTATATCTACCATGGTTGTAGCTAAGTTGGCTAGAGTTTCCAAACCTGTTTGCTCTTGTGTTGGCGATTGAGAATCTTTTAATTTCAGCCTCAGAATTATAAGCTGCATGTACAACTTCATGTTCTCCCTTATCAACACCTTGTTCCTGTCTTTGATCTTATCATGATTTTATTTGAGGCTTTGGTTCATGTTGAAAAGATATGCATTTCTTTGAGTCAAGTCTATATTTTCCTTTTTAATAACTCTTTCTAAGACTTCCATTTCATAGACTTGTTGCAGGATTTCATTGGTTTTCCATGCCTTAGATGCTTTAGGCTTTCTTGAAGAAGCTTTTGCCAATGGTGGGTTGTGTGCCTCTGAGGAAGTTGGTGAGGGAAAGTTGGAACAATATTCTACAACTTGTCCAACCTGTTTATCACCTTGTGTCTCTACTAACTCCTATTCTATCTCTAAGTCACTATATGGTAGGTTTAAAGGGTTACTTCCTTCAGCAAGGTCCTTGGTCTGTTCACCCTCAAACTGTAACTTTCTTTTGGTTCTTTTTATTTTAACAGAGGATGGTTCTATCAGATCTCTTGATGGTGAGATACCCTTCCATTTTCTATGACTGCTTTTAGGAGTAATGGTCTTCTTAGTGGCATCTTTTTTACCCTTCTCCTCATGTTGCCAATCAGTCTGGAATTCATTCCAGAAGAGAAAGTAGTTCCAATCTACCTGCCTTTTCTTCAATGACTCTTTGACAATGAGAGTAATGAGTCCTTGATGAGACAATCTACTTGCCACCTTAGTGGGCTTGGCCTTGACCTACCTAGCCATTTTTGTGAGGGCTTTGTGCAAGTAAAACGGTAAATTGATTGGAGATCTCCCTATGAAGTGATTTAAAAGTTTGAAGTGGTAGAACATGACTCTGTTATATCTACCTTCACAGGTGATATAGACAAAGATTGCCTTCAGGAGAGATTTCCATTTAGGTTCCAGATAAGACATTGGTATGTCTTTTTTCCATGTAAGATCTTTGTGCAGAGGCTGTAGGTAGGATCTAAATTCAATGTTTGAAGGTACAGTTGATTTGAACCAACAATCACCTGTTCTGGGGAGACCAGTGAAATCAGCTATGGTTGCTTCATCAACCAGAAACTGCTCCTTTCCCATTGTTGCTATTCTTCCATCATACGAGCTATCTTCAGACACCTGTTGGTGAAAATCTGCCAATTTTTCACAATACGTATAGACTCAAGTTTGCTTGAAGAACTTTGCCACCTCAGGGTGTGCCTCAAGGCACCAAAATCCATCCAATTCATCCCTTAGAACTGGCCCTGCTTTTGGCATTTAATAAATGTTGACTGTACCTGTGATTTAGGAAAAACTTCATGCCAGAGAGAAAGACTCTATGATTTGGGGTGATAGGGAGTATGACTCAGAGAAAAACAAACGGGACAGGGTGACTCAGAGTTCTGATCGCAAAACCCAATCACTAACCGAATTGAGGCAACAGACTGACTGAATATACATTGAAAATTTCGAGTTTCGGTGAGATATACAATTAAATTGAAACAGTATGGGATTTGAACTACCTGATGACTTGACTTGGCTTGATTGGTATGACAATTGACTTGATAATGATCTGTTGAACTCGAACTTACCATCTCCATGGACTTTCAGTGGTTATGTCTTCATGATTGCTCCAATTGACCACTGGCTCATGCGAAAGCATGGGCTTTTCATTTTTCCCGTTGAAATCGTTTCGGTAGTTAACTGAGTTTTTGCTTTTCCCTCTTAACTACCGAGAATGAAGGCTTTCAGTGGTTAATGAGCATGTTTCAGGCTCTCCTAAACCACCGAAACTTGAGATTCTGTCTTTTGCTTGACCAAACCAAATCAAAAGTTCTTTCTGAGTTTATTGACAAAAAATAGACTCTCTAACCTACCTACAAAAATTTAGAAATAAATTTTGGACCACAATCTATCACCCAAAAAGAAAAATATCCACCAATTTATTTGAGGATATAACACCACCATTATTCAAGAATAATTCTCATGAGTAGCTAGCACAAAATGAACCCATAATGTCAAAAACATTGGGGAAAAGGCCAAGGCATCAGCCAATTAAATGTTGGGGTTTCTAGGGAGACCACATGTACAGATATTGCCATCGTAGAGGTGAAAAAGTGAGGATTGTTCACAATGTACATCAGGATAATACAGTTGAGGACATGGGGAGAAGCATGCCAAGGATCTATGCATCCCTGAACAACAAACAAGATGAATTTCAATCTCATGTGATTGAAGTGGAAGGTAAGATCAATGATCAACCTATTGCTATTTTTATTGATTCATGAGATAGTCATAGTTATATAGATCCTAAGTTCGTGGAAATATTTCATTTTCCAAGAATAAAACTTGGAAAATCTTGGTGGGTTTAGTTAGCTACAGGAAATTAAAGAATAATTAATTAGTTGGTTAATGAATGTCTAATGGACATCAATGGAATGAGCACAAAGGAAGATTTGAATAACATACCTTTGGGCTCATGTGATTTCCTAATTGGTATGGATTGGTTGGACAAGCATCATGTTGTCCTAGACTATTACAACAAGGCATTTACTTGCTTGGATGAGGAAGGGAAATTGAGAACAATTCAAGGTATTCCACGGGCTATAATTATCAAGGAAATTCCATCCTTGTAGTTGAATAGAAGCTTCAGGAAAGGATGCCAAATATTCACAATGGATATGGAATAGGAACCTAAATATAAAGTGTCAAGCCTTGAAGAATACAAAGTTATAAAAGAGTTTGAATATATGTTTGGAGAGATATTGGGGTTTCCACCCAAGAGAGATATTGACTTCTCTATCAACTTGATGCCTGGAGTAGCCCCAATGTCCAAGAATCCTTATAGGATGAGTACACCAAAACTGAAGGAATTACATGTGAAACTTGAAGAGATTTTGAAGAAGGGGTATATACGCTCAAGTGTTTCACCTCGGGCTTCCCTAGTGCTATTTTTTAAGAAGAAGGATGGAACCTTGAGGTTGTGAATTGATTTTAAGCAACTGAACAAGGTGACTGTGAAGAACTAGTATCATTTTCCAAGGATAAATGATCATTTTTATCATCTGAAAGATGAAAAGATATTATCCAAGATTAACCTTATGTCAGGCTACCATCAGGTGAGGATTAAAGAAGAAGATATCAACAAGACAACATTCAGAACAAGGTATGGACATTATGAGTTTACAGTGGTGCCATTTGGATTCTCAAATGCACCAGTTGTATTCATGTGTTTGATGAATGGGATTTTCAAAAACTACTTGGATAAGTTTGTCATTGTCTTCCTCGATGAAATACGTATCTAATCTAATTTTGAATAAGAGCATGAGAAACACTTGAGGATGGTCCTACAAGTGTTGAGGGAGCATTAGTTTTATCCAAAGTTGAGAAAGTCCTCATTTTATAAGAGGCAGATTTATTATTTGGGCCATATCATTTTAGAGGAGGGGATAACAGTGGACCTAGAAAAGATAAAATCCATTGAATTATGGCCAACACCAAAGAATGTCTTAGAGGTGAGGTCATTCATGGGACTTGCAGGTTACTACAGAATATTTATTGAAGGCTTCTCAAGAATTTCACACCCAATCACTTGTTTGCAAAAGAAGGTGTGAAGTTCGAGTGAAATTTTGAATGTGAAGAAAATTTTCAACACTTAAAGAATTTGTTGAAAAGTTCATCAATATTGAAGGTTGTTGATACAAATGAAGATTTCATCGTGTGCATTGATGCATGCAAGGAAGGGCTTGGAGGATTCCTTATCCAAAATGGGCATGTGATATGCTATGAGTCAAGAAAGTTAAAAGAACACGAGATACATTGTGCCACTTGTTATAACCCTAAATTGCACCACACATGCTTACCTGGCATCAGGCCAATTCATATCCCTTCCTTGCCAAGGCCATGCTGAACAAACTCTTGAAAAACCTATTAAATTAAGTAACCCGCGCCCTAACCCATTACTGGGCGCGTTGGAACACTGGCAGGCCTTATATTGCACGCGTTGGAACACTGGCTGGCCCACTACAGCCCGCATTTACCTAACAAAGCACAAAAACAAGAAAGTTGCTGACGAGATGAAAAGATTTGGTCCAGTTAACTGGAACTCCCAGCCATGCATGGCCAAGAGTTCATCCAAAACCCTAACTCCTTCTAGCCTATAAAAGAAGGGGTAGGGGTACTATTTGAAGGAGGAAAATCATAGCAAAGAAACTCTGCCCAATTGTCGAATCCATTTTGTCCCAACCCTTTAGCCTTTCCTCAAGATTTAGGAGAATTCAAGCAAAGCAGTTGGAGGACAAAGAAGAGGAGGAGCCCAGGATCAGGATCAAGGAACGGTGGCCGATCTTTATTATTATTGTAAGTTGATTCATCTTGAGATTAATAAAGAATACTTTTCTCGTCCCAATGCACGAGTTATATATGTTTTATTGATTTATGCTTAATCTCTAACCCTCTAGTAGAACAATAGCATGCATGCATAGTGTTTTTGTCTTGATTGCAGGATCGTCTTTGGAAGGAGCAGTAGAAGCAAGCGGATAAAGAACAACAGAGGATCTACACTAAACATCAGTAAAAAGGTTAGTAGGTTCTTTCCATGTTTGCATGTGAAAAAGGGTTTTAGGTTTGGGGTAGAAGGTTAAAAGTGATTTCTTAAGGGTCATGATCTGCATGCAAGTTTAAGCCCTAGCTTGTTAATCCGTAGGGTATAATTTCCCAACAACAGAATTGGCGACTCCACTGGGGATAGATACTCTTAGGGTTTCCGGATTTAGTTGAAAGTTTTTGGGTAGTCAAAGAATTAGATTTTTTGTTTCTTTGTTTGTCTGTTTTCTGTTAGGTCATAGCTAGCAGGGAACCTAGTTCTTTATACCAGTTTTTCCTTGAATGTGCTTGACATTTATTATCGGGACACACAGAGGTACACGCGGCCTGTAGAAGGCCTGCACGCGTGTAACCCACGCCCTAACCTTCTATAGCCCACATTTGAACGCCTGCTATAGTGGTTTCAGTAGCATGTGGGGCTCAGAGAGCTCAAGAGGCAGTCTCCTCTTCCCTGTCAGAATTTCCATTCTCAGGGGGATTTCTAGATCCTGTCTGGGTCTTGCTGGTTTACTGTCTTGTCTCAGTTTGCTTTATTGCATTTGTTTTCTTTTCGCAATTATTTTCTTTTCGGTTAAGAAGAAGCATCCAAGCCTTTAAGAGACCCTGGTTGTCAATACTAGAGGCCTTTTTCAGGTCTGGGCTGCCTGTGTTTTGTTTTTTTTTAGCATTTATACAGACCCGCGGCCTGTTCAGATTTAGCCCGTGGGTACCCGCACGCTATTGTAGCTCAGCACGCATTTGCACGCGTGCTGTTTTAGTGACAGTCGCGGGCTTGATCGGTTTCTTTTCAGCCTAGGTGGGGCAGTCATCCCCTCTTGTGGTGAGAAGTGTGCCTCTCAGGGGTTCGAGTCTAGGGCTGCACAGTCAATAGGTTAGGGACTCTTACCTTAAGCCTGTTGTTTCTTAGTTGATTGTTGATAGAAAAGATAAAAAGGAAAAAGATTTTTGTTTTATGGTTTTTAGACAAGCTTAGGAGTCGGTGTTTTTTTTATTGCCATTTGTGCGTCTTTGACCTGGTTCTTTGCGATCTGTGCTTTAAGACATAATTTTATTTTGTTTTCTTGGTTTTATGCTTGTCGGCATTTTTCCTTTGTTGCTTCATTTAGCACTGAATAAAAAAAAAAAATCTCTTTTTCATTGAAGATTGTGTTGCTCCATTAGTAGCTAGGAAGAAGTCTTTTTTGCATAAGTTTTTGCAGTTCATTTAGAGTATAAGTAGCTCGCAGATTTGAGCGAAATTTCTTTATGTTTGCTGCATGAAATCTTAGAAAATTTGAAAAGAAAAAGAAGTCTTTCTTGTTGAAAAGTTGTTGGTTTTGCACTTTTTGTAAAAGTTTTTGTTTCCAAGCATTTCTTGTTCATTTTGCTTTGAGTCTTTACACACCATCAGTTTCACCTCCATATCTTGTGACGCAAAAAACCCATTAAAAGCAACGCTAATTAAAATCAATTAGACTTTTTGTTGGTAGGGTGCATACATTAGCTCAGGACTAGGGCCTTGGAATAGGTTGGAGAGTAAATTCTCCAAGGCCACTCAAACCAAAAATTGGAGTCTGTCAATAGGGAGTGTAGAATTCCAGTTGCGTGAAAGTTATCTGGGACCCCCCTCTAACACAGGGGCTAAACACGAGGTCGCGTCAGGAAAGGTAGCGGAGATAACCCCTCCAAAACCAGACCAAGTGTAGTGGAGAACACATATCGAGGATTTGTTGAGGGATTCCGTCGTTTGCATTTTCCACGGAGCTTCGTGGGTCTCGAATCCATTCGAGGTCCTCAGTTGTCTTCCAGACCATTTTCTCTCGATACCCTTGAAAAGTTTCGGGCTTGATACCCTGCTCATTGTGGTCTACCCGACTATCGACTGTACCCGCCTGGTGACTATTTGCGTGCTGGAAAACTAGTTGCCAATCTTTTCTAGGGACATACACAGGTGACTGCGGGGGTATACCATGGTACCTAGGACAGACATCAGGCCACGCTTTGTAGAGTATACCCGGAGGGTTCTTCCTTGTTCGAGTTGCACTTGCACCGGTAAGTTTCTCTAGTGTTGGTTGTTGTAATTGTTCTTCCAACTAGTTAGTGTTTTCTTGATTTATCTTTTAGGGGCTTTCTTTTAGTGTGTGTTACTGTTTGCACGTGTAGAATACCTTAGCGTGTCGTGGATCTTCTCACACAGTGGAGGATTCAGAGCTCTGCCGGTCACGAAGGCTTCTGGGCCTGCCGCCAGTTATACTGGAGCCACCCCCGCCACCATTGAGGTGGAAGCTAGACCAACGAGGGTCTTTCGAAGCAACCGGGTTTCCAACCATTGAGACCGAACAACTCCCGGAGGAATCAACCGCTAATCTTGGTGTAGTTGAAATCCCATCCACTGATACTTGGTTGGACATTATTGTGCCAATTCAATTTTACGAATGCCTGTCAATGCCTAACCCAGTTATGGAACCAAACTCTGTTACTGCCTCTGGGAATTCTTCCATTCCCATCACCGTTATCACCACAGGAGAAGCGTCTCCTAACTTTCCGTCATCGGTCTGAACCACTACGGTCTCGACCGCAACTACGTCGCACAGTGGACTGTCCCCATCTATCGTGGCGTCCACACCTCCCTTTTCAACTAGTGCGACAGGCCCTCCGTTTTCATATGGTATGCCTAGTTCGGGTGCAAGTCCTGCACTCACTTACTCCACTTTACAGACTTTGGGTCTGGGGGCAGGGAGCTCTAACACTCCTCTGCAAGGTCAACTTGGGGGAATTCTTGTCCCTTTCAACGCTTTTCCTTACGCTGGAGGTCATATTTCTCCTTCGTCCCCTTCGCTTGGTGGTCTGCATCAGCAGTCCGTCGGGCAGCCTACACACACAAGTTCATTTGGAGCCAGGAGTCAAGGAACGCCTGCGCAAACTTTGTCGGTAGGTTCGTCATCGTTTTTTTGGAACGGGACGTTTGGTAACAACACTTTCGCATCCACTGCTTTCCCATCTGGGAGCACACCCATTTTTGGACAGTCTACTCCAGTGCAGGGTACTATTCCTGCGATGGGGGCACATATACCAGGACCTTGGAACTCAGGACAAGGATCCATTCATTCCTCTGGAATGTCGTTCTGGGGTAATTCTTTCCACAGTCAATGGAACCCCGGATAGACTTCTATGCCTCTCCCCTCGGGACCGGCATGGGGTAATCCTTCCCAAAGTCCG
This sequence comes from Picea engelmannii, assembly GCA_009831015.1. Taxonomy (NCBI): domain Eukaryota; kingdom Viridiplantae; phylum Streptophyta; class Pinopsida; order Pinales; family Pinaceae; genus Picea; species Picea engelmannii. The sequence goes on from ML814593.1 coordinate 17,373, forward strand.
TCAAACACGATGAATGCCCAACATCCTATGTCCTTCATGGGGAATCAGCCAATGATGTCTCCTCAGATGAAAAACCCTTACACTGGTCAGGGCCATGGTTTCTACCAGAATCCAGGCCAGCAACCCAACTTTTCCTGGCAACCTGGTGTCAGTCAAACTCCAGGACCCCTTTTTCCGGGCTATCAGCAGCAACCTAAACTACCATTCCTAGCGACATTACACTTGCCAGATTTGACGCGGTTGTTAAATGATCCTATCTGTCACGATCCGTGTTGGCCTCCCATGCTGACGAAGTTGCCTTCGAACATCCCAAAGTTCGAGGCCAAGCCTAACGAAGATCCAGGTGATCACGTGACTACTTTCCACTTATGGTGTTCATCTAACTCACTGAAAGATGACTCCGTCCAGTTGCGATTTTTTCAACGCACTCTTATTGGGAGTGCCGCGAAATGGTACATAGAGCTTGATCCTTCACGATATTCTTCTTTTGGCGAACTAGCTATGGCTTTCCTTAACCATTTCCAGTTACCTGTGAGATACGACGCAAGCACAGAGTTGCTTGCTAATTTCGAACAGACGACAGCAGACCATATCTCTGACCATATCCGAGAGTGGAGACACCGAAAGATTCTAATCAAAGTGCCAGTTCCACCAGGATTCCTGCTTGAGTAGTTCCTTAAGTCTTTAGTTCCTCAATTATCCAAAGACGTCGCAACTTCTGGGGTTTTCTCCGAGGAATATGCCATCATGAGGGCTCAACAGTTTGAGCTTATCTACTCTCAGTCTAGTTTATTATATAACATCCTGTCGGATGCACCACGATAAATTTTGGATAAAACTAGACAGAGAGCTGGACCACATGCCGATGGTATAGTTGGTTCAGCACAAACCAAGCCCGCTGAGAAATTGACAAAAAAATTGCAATAGTTATCTATCCAACACTCAGCGGCCACCAGACTACTGTTGTGGCTGCTCCTCCTACCCAAACATCGGAAGTACACTCCGTGCAGATGACTGACCCAAAGGCCAACTAGCAACCTGAAGGGAAGAAAAAAAAACGCAAGAAGGGTAAGGGGGATAAGAAACCCACTGATAATGTCGGCGAGGGCACCACGGAAAAACGGAAGGCGAGGTATCCGTGCAACTTATGTGCGGAAGACCACCCTACCCATCTATGTCCTCGACTTGCAGAGGCCCAGAAGTTTGTCACACAGCAAAAACAAGCCGTGTTGACTAATCCCTTTCAGCACGGGCAAAATTTAACTCAAGCCTCTGCAAGTGCGGAAGGGGGCAGTTCAAAAACCTGCCCTCCTCCTAACAATTCCTCATCTGCGAACGTATACATGGTTAGGGGTGATGCTTTAATAACGACTAGAGCACATGACTATAGTAAACCAAGTGCCTCTGAGAAGGGAAAAGAAGCCGAGATCCCATCTCTTCCTCTACAGATCGAGAAGACGTTGGGTGAAACAATGACACGCATTCCAAAAGGTGCATTTAGGAAAGCTTCTCACAATCCAAACGTAAGGGCCGCCCATAATTACTCTGTGGTGGAAGATTTATCCCAAACCCCTTGTGCTATGTCCGCTTTGGAGGTCCTCCAAAGTTGGCCTGCTCAGAGGAAAGCCTTGTTGACTGCTTTAGGATCTAATGAGACTTGTAACCCGGGTACCATCATGCTAGCTACAACTGACTTAAAACCTTGTTTGTCATACCACGTAGCATTTCAGATAGTAGTGGCTCATCCCACGAAAACTTTTACACGCAATATCTTTCACATGGTGGTCGACGAGGGCGCCTCGACATGCATTATGTCATTAGCATGCTAGAAAGCCATTGGTCAGCCTGAGTTGTCTCCATCACCTACTCTCCTTACTGTGTTCGACGGTCATTCTTTCCGACCACATGGCATCATTCCTTCTTTCCCTGTGCAGTTAGGAGGAAAGACTGTGTGCATCGTGTTGGGTATGTGTTATATTCTTTGCACGAGTAGTAGTGTCTGAGCGCCTGCGCCGGGCGCGCAGGGGGGTTAGAGGGGGGTGCAGGGGGGCGGAGCCCCCCGTGCGGGGGTTCGGGGGCAACTCCCCCGAAAATTTTTTTTTGGGCCGACATATTTCCGAGACCACATGATATTAGGTGGTTTTCGGCACATGGTTTTTGCCGATGGTTTTCTATTTCCGGTTAAGGAATTAGGGTTTTGGACTAATCCAGGTCATTGGGTTAGGGTTTTGGATGCTGCTGGCTTCTATATGTATATTGTATTGTAAACAATGTAACACAATGTGTATCAATATAATATATGCTGGTTTTCCCGGTTTGGGTTTCCAGGTGAAAAATCTCTGTGTAATGTTTGTATTTGCCATTGTATCTTTTCTGTTCTTTTCTGAA
>ML814593.1:31715-43374 GCA_009831015.1 Picea engelmannii
TGAAGGATGTGGGAAAAATTCTCCATCATTTCGTCCCTCTGTCGCGTGAGAGCTTGCTCAAGCAACAGACTGATAGGATCGTCTACTCCATCGTTTTTCTTTTCTTCTGCCATTGAGGGTTTCTTGGGTGTGCGAGAGAGATTTTCCTCGAGAGAGACAAGCTCGAGACCCAACTTGCTATACTCGGACCTCGTCGGGGACATGCACTGAAAAAAAACGAACAAGAGCAGCCTGCTCTGATACCACTGATCCAGATCTGGACCATTCATTATAAGGTCACAGATCTAACGGTAGAGATTATGTTAGGGTTTTTTTCCCTAGAAGGCAACCCTCTTTTATGAGGGAAATGTATTACGGCTATGGATGATGATGAATATTGTATTCTGAGAGAGGAGACTGTGAGAGAAAGAAGAGGAAGTACAACGGGTTTTTCTATAGGTTGTATCCCTTCATTTGTTGGATAATAATAAATAAAGGACTTGGAAATTTCTCTAGTGGACGTAGCCCACACTGGGTGAACCAAATAAATTTGTGTCTCTCTTGTATTGTGTGTCTTCTGTGTTTTGTTTCTGCATTTGTTTTATTTTATTGCTCTGCGGTCCTGTTTTTCTAACACTATGTTAACTCAAAATAAAATAAAATTTATTTCCACAATAGGTCTTGTAATGTCAAGATATCAACCATAAGCATTGTAGTTTGTGGAAATGGTCGAGGAGATTAATAAGTTTTTCACTTCGAATTTTTGCATAACTCTTGTTTGGAGAGGTTGGATTCAAACAGAGGGAGTAGACCAAGGGAATATAATTGGGTGCGACCTCCCAAAAACTAGATAAGATTTAAAATTCCTTTGTATTCTCAAAGTCAAGGGACTTAAGCTTAGGATATTGTTCAGTGTGTGGTTCTTGCAGGAATGCACTTGTATGCATATCCAATTGTCAGGAATGAATCAAAACCCAATGGAGTAGCTATAGTGGTAGCAAACAAATCAATTTCCAAATCTTGGGGGAAGGAAATCTTACGACTAATCTCTCAAGTGCTTCAAAGTTCACCTCACTTTTCATACATGCAAAGTTCAAGGAAACAAGTGATGTGCACTAGTCTAGAAAACAACTTAGCTAATGGTTATCATGATCTTCATTGTCATCCCCCTACAAATCTAGTTCTTTAATATGTGTGTATATGTTAACGAGGACACATAATTAATAGTCAAGGGAAAATAACAAGCACACCACTAATAAGTTATTATGTACATTATTTATTAAAAATAACTAAGACCACCCTATTTTGCAGTTGCTCACACAAGTGTTACAAATATGGCCCGAAACTGTGATAATGCTCATAATTTTGATTGGAAAAGCTATAAATATTTAGGTTATATAATAGAGAGCATAATAAATCCCAAAACCCACATAAATATTGAGATTCGTATATGCTCCATGTATACATCCTTTGAGGGAGAAATGTTCAAACATGTTGGCCACATGCCTATTTTGAGAAGGAAGGCTATTTTAGGCGCATAACTATTTTTGGAGAAAATATCTATGTGGGGAAAGACCTAATTTTGGAAAGGAAGACCTAATTTTGGAGCACGTAACGGATGACAAGAAAGAAGCATGTAGAAAAAGAAGGAAAATCAGCATGCAAGAGGAAAAGAAATGTGGCGCGCAGGCAGACAAGACTAACCATAATAGGGTTAGGGTTTTTTATAAGGATTGTAACAGATATAATCCTGTAAAATAGAATACATAAGAACCTAGGAGGTCTAGGTTAGCAGTTTTTGTTGAGCTAATGACTATTATTATGACTATGGAGAGACTGTCGATTGTAATAAGGTTGTAGAAGAGTTGAATAAGCTAGATTTTGAGGGTTAGGTCATAGGCTGAGGATCTTGGTGTGATCTAGTCTGCCTCACAGAGGTCCCTTAACCTCATCATGATTGCATGATTGTATGATTGAAGATGTAATGCGTGCAGTGCCAAATTTTGCAGCAGATTAAATAAAATAGTGGAGAAGCCAAATCTTTGTGGACATTGTCCCAGGAGGGGGTGAACCATGGTAAGAATTTTGTTATGTGTTATGTTTCCTTACTATTTACTTTCTATGGATGATTAGCTTATGAATGAATTATTAATTATATGTATTAGCATGCATGTATAAGTCTAAAGATGAATGAATATTAGAAATACTTGAATCAATAACAAGTTTAATGCATAAAGAAAAATAGAATACACTCCTCGATCCCCATTCATTCCTAGAATGCAAGCACTTGAGCATTGTAGTCACCCATAAAGTTATCTCGGATGAGACTTCATTGTGCACTCTGTGCGCAGTGTTTCCTTCTGGTTTACCATGAGGGTCGATAGTTTTAGAGGGTTTTGTTGGAAACCTATTGAGATCCAAACCTGACTCAACCTAAGAAGAGGTAAGAAGTCATAGATCCAACCAACAAATGGTTTTATTTCTGGTTGGAACTGCAATGGATTGAGTGGATGGGATTCATTGAAGAAACGCGTGGAGGATGAAAGTATATAAGAGAATGATCAAGCCATAGAATCCAACAAATGTGGAGATCAAAAGATGGTTGAAAATGAAGGAACTCGAGTTTGTGTAGAAGAACAATTGAAACCCTAAGCTAACACCACGCAAATATCTCGACAAATACATGTTTAGCGACCTGCATGAGGTATTTTTATGTGATTTCCTACATTTGTTGCAGGAGTGGTTTCTGAGGTTAAATGACAACCACTCTAAAAATCAAATTAGACAGCTGGAGTGGAGACCAATGGAGATCGTGCAGTCGCAACAAGTTGATCACAAATTCATGCACACATTAGATTTATGGTTAGAAAATATTGTTGCAGGGTTTATCACTGAATTTGTAGTAGGTAGACCAAAGTCTTACACTATGATAGAGAAGGGTTTTATAAAAATACCCAAAGGTAGGTACATCATATCGTTGTATACCTCAATCAAGATTTTATTGTATGACAACAGTGTGATTAGCATGGAATCAAACAACTAAACTTCCCTTCGTGCATGGGGGAAGGGGTGAAGCACTGACATGAGTTTGAGAAATGGAGTAAGATATGGATAAGGGAAAGAAGAAGGAGGCCATGGACCCAATCATGATGGAGGAAGACCAGATAAAGTAGATAATGGAAAAATATGGAAAGACACGTAGTGGAGTACCCTACTAATATAATATGAATAACAAGAAAAGAGCCATAGCTGATAGAGAGGGCTTGGAAAGCGATGAAGAAGAGGTAAATGATCTTCATGATGTGGAGTATATTGAGGAAATCATATGTGCAATATATGAAAGGAAAACAAGAGGACCAAAGGAAGGAACAGAAGGCAGAACTCCAATCCAGATCACCGTCAGTGTGGAACCTACAACCCCATGTGCGACTAATACACCAGAAAGAACACCAACATTTAGAAAACTAAATTTTAGTGGAAGAAGAACAACAAGATACACATACAATTAAGGAGAAGCAACTGGAGGAACCAGTTCAGGAAGTAACAGTCAAATATCTACATCGCATGGAGGTAGTAGTTCAACACAATTCAAAATGGCAGGACATGATCCTACAATCAGATTACCAGAATTTCAAGGAGAGGCATCTGAGGACCCTGAAAAACACTTATTCATTTGTGAGAAGATATAGGAAGCAAAGCAGATCATATATCAGGACACAAATCTTGTGCAGTTAACAATCACACTGAGATACCGCACACTAGACTGGTATATGAGCCTAGATGTAAACAGTCCACCAAGAGTAACAAGGACTATTGCAGATGTGAAAAATTACTAATAAATGAGTTTTAGAAGCCCAACTCAGATGACCAGTACATGATTGAAATCAGGAAGAAACTAAGTGAGTCTGTTTGGGAGATTGATCATAGGTTTAAATGCATGAAGTGTAAGTTGAAATATGCAATGAATGACATGCAGCATAGGCATTTATTTGTGAACTTGTTGTTACCACATTTGAAATACCCATTAAGACAACCGAAGTTCCAAAATCAAGTGTAGGCTCTGCAAGAAGCCTTACAACTTGAAGAGAACTAGTATCAATAGACAGATCTAGCAACAGAGGAGATGAAAGAGGATTTGAAGAATCTAACATTTCAACTTAACCAGAATAAGGTTAAATAGAAAAGAGAAGTTGTTTGGTGTACCCTATGCAGGACATAAGGAAACCATAATAATGAATGTCCAACTTTCGCAGAGTATATGGCAACAGGGGTGCCAAACCCATTTCCAATAGGAGGACCATGGTGTGAGATTTGTAAGACACATGGTATGATCCATATCACTGTCCAATGATGCAAAAATATAAGACAATACCCAAAAGTTCATATTTCAATTTTTGCAAGTCAGTGGGTCATGATGATAAGGATTGTAGAATGATGGAGCTGATGAGAGAAAGAACTTTAGATACCTATAGGTTGCAAGAATAAATCTAATAGGAAAAGTTTCACCTTAGTTCAACCAGGTACCACCACCATACAATAATGTGTAGCAATAATACAACAATGTGCAGCCACAGTATAATAATGTGTAGCCACAGTATAACCCCACGTGGTATAACTAGGTACCTTAGTACAACACATCACGAGGAGATCGAGGTGGATATAGAGGTGGAGGAAGAGGAAGAGGGGGATTTGGATGAGTAAGAGGACTAGTAGCGTGCCACAACTGCCAACAACCAAGAAATTATGCAAGGGAATGTCCACTCCCACCAACGACATGTATGTACTATTGCGCAACAGATCAAGACACAGAAGATTGTCCCACACTTTGGGGAAAGATCCAAGAAAAAAGGAACCAAAAAAACTAGAATGTCCAATGTATTTATGCAAAATCCAGGGATGATGGAAGAAACATCAATATATTCACTCGAGGAGGAGCCAAAATAGGAACTGATGTAGTAAAAAAAGATCTAGTGAAACACCAATGAGTTAAGAAGAATATTGAGCCACAGAAGCAGTTTGATGCATGAAAAGAAAAAGGAAACATTTAACAAGGCCAAATAAGAGTTTCTCAAGAAAAATATTTCATCTACATTAGTCGTGCAACAAACTCATAACTCCCCTATGTATGAGATTCCCTCCTCAATGGACCATACTGGTAAAGGACAACCTTTAGAGAAAGTAAGTACCATAAAGACTTTTCTTAAATCATGTGTTAATATTTTGAATGACCCATCATCTGTTAAGGTTTAAAAAAATATGCTATAAATATGTAACACAGAGGAGGAATGGAAGTTAGAATAGAAAACAGTCAATTATCTCCATACAATAAGAAGGACAAGTAGAGAATTCAGACTGAATGCCAACATTGAAGATTTCAATATGGGAGATATTATACTAGACTTAGCCTCTAAAGTAAATGTCTTACCTAATAATACATGGTGTTGGCCCTTGACCAAGTTTTGAGGATTCTTGGTCATGTTTGACCTAGTTTTGGGACTTCAACAGGCTACTGAAGGTGGAGCAGAAGACGAAGCAGAGATCGTGGGATCTTGGCCCCTCTTTAGGGATTTTTGGGTTTTTGGGCTATGTAATGGGTATGGGGATATCGGCCCATGGGTTTACCCATGTTTTGGCCCAATTTTGTAATGTATAAATAGAAAGCTAGGTGATGTAAGAAGGAAGAAGTGTGTTAAGTGATAGAGTTCGATCTATGTGATCGAAGGGTTGTAAGTTGTGCTAAGAACAAGTAATAGTTGTAAGTGCTTTGTGCATACTGTGTGAGGATTGTAGAGCTAAGTGCAAGTGACCATAAGAGACTGTATGTGGGCTCTGTGTTGTAACCTAGCTTGGGGAAGGAGGATATAGTGAAGAGTGCACAGATCTGTTGTCCTTTGAGAAGTTTATATTGAGGCTCTGTGCATGTAAGAATATTGAAAGAAGCTAATAAAGAATATGAAGAGTTGGTGGACGTATCCCCAGGGTGGGGGTGAACCACGTATATCTTTTTTTGTGAATGCTTTGTGTTTTTTTTTGTTCTTTTGTTTATGTGATTCAATGCTTAGTGTAATGTTAGATGATAAATGAATCTGATATGATAGTTTAGTGTTGAATAATGTGAATGAATGCTAAATATGTCGATTCTACGTGCTCAATCATATGGATGAATGCTAGATCTTATCTATGTGGATGTTCTTACTACTTGAACATACTAGATCTGGTTGAATACTGCGATGCTCTGTAATTAGGGTTTTATCTGCGAAGTAGATATTGGTTTAATACTAATGAACTATAATTTCTAAGTGCTTTGATAAGGTGTTATCATCATAGATCTTTGTACCAGCTAAGGTTGCAGATATCTGAGTCCTCTAATAGCCCCTACTTCTACCTCGGGTGAGATTTCATCTACTTCACAGGTGTCACCGAAAGGGCTAGTAGTTAGGGTTTTTTTGGTGCGTTGTTGTAGCGTTGAACCCTGGGTGTACCCCTGTGCCAAAAAATGGTTCTGTTGCCAGGACCTAAAATTGTGATTATTGGGAACTAATGAAGAAGAAGCTCTGTGCGAAGATCTAACCTGAAATTATGATTGTTGGGAATTGAGGAAGAAGAAGCTTTGTGCGAAGATCTGACCTGAAACTCTGATTGTTGGGAACTGAGGAAGAAGAAGCTTTGTGTGAAGATCTGACCTGAAACTTTCATTGTTGGGAACTGAGGAAATGAAATAAAGATCTGTGCATAGATATGTTGCTTGACTTGCGAAGCTCTATGCTAAGGAAGGAGGCAGATCTGAAGAAAAGAGGTAAGATCTAAACGATTTTGTACTTTGATAGAGGTAAGAATAGTGAAAAGTTTTAGATCTAGAAGCTTTGTGCTCTGCCAAAAGTAAGATAAGTGAATTTTTTTTTTCAAGAATATGGATCTAGGTATGTTTGATAAATTTTGTCCTAGCCTGAAAACTAGGGCGCAACTAGAAGAAAGAAGATTTGATATGAGTATATCTGATAAGAATAGTGAAAGATATGTTATTCATATGCATAGAAATAATATTTGGACTAATAAATGGATGCAGGATCCTAGAAAGAATTTTTTGCAGGTTAGCTACCATGATCCTAGTGCACAGTACAGGAAAGGATGGGGATCATTTAAGAGAAAAAGAGGATTAACCCTTTTTTATAGTTGTAGAAGACTGAGACATCTGGATAAGAAATGTCCTGGTAGAAGATCTAGTTGCCTTTGTTGTAAAGCTATGGACCATGAAGTTTTAGATTTCCCTAGAATGATTTCTAAGATTGAAATAATGAATATGGAACAAGTAGACCTCGAGAAAGGTCAAGAAACTGGGACCATGGAAGAACCCCGGAAGGAATCAGAGACTGCACTATTACAGATGAAAGAAACCCTGAATGACCATTGAGATACTAATCTATCAGAGATATTAAAAGAGAAAGAGAAAAGAGAAGTAAGAATATGAGGCTTCGACATTCACTGTATTCTGGATGAGGAAACAGAGGTGAATATAATGACAGAAAGAACTTGGGAAATTCTAGGAAAGCCTGTTATGATTCCTTCATTAGGAAGAATAGGATTATTTAGAGGAAAAATGATAACCCTATGTGGAATACTTACCCAAATATCTATGATTTCTCATTGAACTTCGACAGAGGAAGAATTTGAAGTTGTTAAATTTATTGAGAATAGCACTCCATTTTCTATATTACTAGGAAAACCTTGGATTGAAAGGGATCAGGCCAGAATAAAAGAATAAGAGGTCTTAGAGAAGAAAAAGAAAGAATTAAAAGATTTCATGACTAGGAGAATCTCACACTTGATTGAAGAACAAGAGAACAGATCAAAGTTATTTAAAACCGAAAACTTGGATGTCGAAGTTGAAAGAACACAATAAGACTCACAGAAGACTGAAGGACCTACCCTAGATAAAGAAGAAGTATTTCCCTTGAATCCTAGGAAAGAATATCAACAGCACGAAGTTACTATGCCAAGAAGAGATAAGAATCAGAATGGAAAGAGGAATAAGGAGACAAAGATCAATGGGAAAAAGGCTAGAAAGATCAATAAGAAGAGAGAAAATATCGAGAAATTACAGAAGATTCCAGAGGGAACTTCATAGAAGGAAAATTTGCAAAACTTGAACTTCACCGGGATATCAGGACAGTTCCACATGGCACTTTTCCATGGCAAAGAAATATAGTCGTTGGAAATAGTATAACCATTAGACCGATACCCCGAATGGGTAGAATGACATTTGTGGTCAAAAGGCTAACCATCAGACCATTAGGACCGTGACATAACAGATAGAACTGAATTAATGAAGGTCTCTTGTCCGTTGGAAAGATATGTTACGTTGCTATCTACTTATTCCATCGATTGTTTCACTGAGAACACTTTTGCAAATTGTATCAAAGAGAACTCATTGCCACCGCATTGTGATTAGTAAGATCGACACCAGTTCTATTGTTTTGCGCACTCATTCATCCATCCGATCTAAGTGTGTATGTCGGACGAGCTCAATGTCGCGGAGAAAATTGTCAAAGAAGTTCTCATCGATCTCATCGCCAAGAAAGTAACGTCTGCAAGTATTCAATATTCCTTGACGAGAGGAGTGCAAGCCTCTCCATCAACCTCTCGTGGATCCGAACCATCCCGAGTCATCACAGAAAAGAGAACCAAGCACATAGATGACCTAGAAAATGCGAAGCTAATCCCAAACATATTACCCGACTACATCCTGCCTCTAGTCGATGCAGTGAGTCATGATAGTGTGCCAAGATATTTCGAGTATACCATGGTTACTCCATACCTCCCGAAGGGGATACACGCAGTTAGAGCACAACATGACAATATCGCAACATTAAAGTACAGTGACTTCAAATTAAGAGACTGCAAGAACCATATTATGCTCACCCCATATAAATACTTGACCGGGACAAAGGGGAAGAACCCAAAAATAATCCCCCAGCCATGGATGATGAACCTCGCATAGTCCACCCTATTCAATGTAATGAAAATCCCACACTTTGGAAGGCACCAGGAGGTCAATGTCTATGTTAATCTCATGCTCTCATGTTACCATGGTGGCTACTGACGTCTAGACTGACATATCACAATTGATCCGACGTTGGTCCATAGGATCATTGGATTGAGCATGCAAGGACCTGACCCATAGGACTTCTATCCAGGGAAAGCCACAGATCACACATTAGCACAGAAGATCAAGAATACCTACGACGATGTTGAGAAAGGGATGTGAGGCTACAAGGTAGATTCCATCTAGAATGGTGCAGTGCGACTAGCATGCCAATTAATTGCAGGAAAGCTAGTAAGGAATAACAGTCCCACACAGGTCACAGGGTTTGTCGTTGACCTCACGGGAAAATTTGTAGAAGGCCTACAGATGAACTGGGCAAAGAACTTAGTCAACTAGTTGGAGTTAGACTGTCACAAAGCTTAGGATCATGGATATGAGTTCCACTTTAGCTGGCTCTTAATCCTCATAGCGTTTGTTGCTTAGTAGATGATGGAAGGTGCAACCTTCTCAAACATTGAGTTGTTCAAGCCGCTTGCTGTGAATTTCACCATGCTCTGGTACTCGATCGATATGGGAAAACAATGGTAGTCGAACGCAGTATTTCACACATACTATCTCTAGCTGAAGAGTGTTATTGAAGCCGAACCTCACATGACTCCGAACACCCTACAGCAGTTCCAACCCCTCATGAAGTTCCGCACAGATCAACACTTCATCTATATTACTGAGTCCAGATGTTGAAAGTGAGTTCCTGATCTTCCCATCTCTCCCAGATTCCACATCATGTAAAACAAAAAACAACCGCTTAATTTCAAATCTGAAGGAAAATACGATCATTTTGAAGCATAAATGGAGGGATACATAATTGTTTAATGTCATGATGTTGCGTGGTTTCTAATACCTTAGGATTTTCATGTTTCTCGGGAAATAAAACGATTATTGAGATATTTCCTCTCCATACATGAGTAATTCCAGCAGTTAAAAATGCCAAAAAGAGGGTGAATAATCCAGAGAGAATTAGGCTTAAGCAAATAGTTGAATTCAGTTGTGATTTATCCATGAAGGTGTCACTCATGGAACTGCGTGCAATCGACGATTTCCCCTTAGTGGAATGTGATTTTAGGCAACAATATTTAAGTAAGGTGGATAAGGAATAGTTGAGCAATCAAGATTTGGTGCACATTTTCTGGTCAAAAGAAAACAAAATATATAATTTTTGATATGATGCTTAAATGAGAATCGAGGAGTAAATCCTAACTTTCTAAAGATGCCAAAAAGAGAAGAGTTCATCTTATACTTTGTCGTGTACTCTGATTCTCATTCTTTTATAAAAGTAGGATTTATCATTGATTTGGTTTGTTTCCTTGACAATTGCAGATTTTAATTCATGGTGTGATGGGGAAATGTTTTAGATCTATCATTTGCAGGTTTTGATTCAAGGGGTGTTGCAGCAAATCAAACCAAAAATGAACAGGAAACTTCAAACCATAAACTATTGCAGCAGGAAATAAATTTTTGCACGGCTTAAATGGAATTCAATCGACCACAGTTTAACATTGTTTTAGCATGCTGCGAAAATTCAGTGGGGAAAACTCATGAATTTGCAGACCATTTTTTTATTATTATTATTATTATTATTATTATTATTATTATTATTATTATTATTATTATTTGTTTTTTTTTAATTTTATCCTAACACGACTGTTGTTTTATTGTTGTAGATCTGCAAATTTATTCAATCACTGTTACATCAAAAATGTCACTATTTCAACAAGTACAATTTCGTCATAACAGCATGAAAAATGTCACTGTACTAGCATGTCGTAACAACATGTAAAATTTTCACTGTATCAACATGTTGTACTAGCATGTTGTATCAGCATGCTATACCAACATGCTATAACGACATGTAAAAATTTCATTGTATCAGCATGCTATAACATCATGTAAAATTGGTTTTGTTTTTATTCGGCTATTTTTTTATTGTGTTTATTTGCCAGTCAAAGGATGGATGCAAAAACATTCATTCCTAAAATCAATTTAGACATCCTATTTTCTGATCCTCGCGATTGCACGAAGCATGGAGGAGAGCATACTTATTCTAAGAAAACAAAAATGGAAATAAAATCCTACCTGCTCTATGCTAACTGAAACTTAAAGATTAGTTACGTGGATTCAACATTCCAATGGAGCCAAGAACACAGTAGTAACAACAATATGTTCAATGGTTATTTTTCAAATGAATAATGGAAATATTTGAGAGTGAATAAATCTAATTGTTGTAACGACAAACTAACTAAATAAAAATGAAATTTATATAATCGAGAGCTTACTTGGAACCATTGCTCGATAATGCTTTCATAGGCGTGTTTTTCCTCACTTAGATCTTGTTGTAACTCCTCTTCATCTTCCTCAATCTCATGCTCGAATGATTTTTTGTCATCAAATATGTAGGGTTCTTCAGATGTCGAATCCTCGTTTGTTGATGGAGGAGTGTTTGAATATTTAATTGCTGTCAAGATCTCCTCTTCCAGGGAAGAGGAGATCCCGACTTTCGCGAGGATCTGAGTGACTAGTTCCAAGCTGACACTCATTGTTTAAATCATATTGAAAAAGGGGTTCTTACAGCACCCAAAT
>ML814593.1:59046-72082 GCA_009831015.1 Picea engelmannii
AAATAAGTGGGCACATAATTTTATCCATCAATAAATCCAAATTTATAAGAATATTGATAGGTCACATTCCATGCATGACTTCCTCTTATCATCCATTTTTACCCAAAAAGTACCCATTTCCAATCGAGAGAGGTCACTTTTACTCATTATATTTTTCTTGGCTTATAAAAATTTTAAAAGACACATAACTTTGTAATAAATGTTGGGCATAGATTAGGCATTAGAAGTATAGGGAACAAAACAAGCAACAGAAACACCCACTAAGCATAAATGTCAACTATTGGGTACAAATGAGACCATAAAAACCTCTAGTAGGTATAAATTTAAACCTAAAAATTGTTAGGATATTTAGACACTTAGGAGTTAGTTAAGATATACTTGGTCTAATGTGTCGTTAGGTAAAAGTGTCTTTTTTAGTGTGTTTTTTTAGTATGCATTAGTATGCATTTGTAGTTAGGAAATTCGACAGACACCATATGTTCTCGGCATAGAGTGATCTGACGGTTCATATTCTCCTCGATCTTAATGGCCATTGATCTATGGATTAACACTTGATTGGTCCATGATCTTTATTTAAAAAACATGGAGGTTCATTTGCCGATGATCGATTGTGAGAAACTCTCTTGTAAAATATTTCTATAATATTTTTCTTTTGCATTAATAAACTGCTCCAAGTGGTCATGTTGGCTGGGGTTGTGGATGTTTCCCCGTAGAGGTTTTACCACGTCAAAACATCGATGCGTTAATCTTTGATCTGGTTTTGTGAGTGGTTATTGAAGGTGTTTGTCCTCTGTTGGAATACTTGTGTTGTTGAACATGGTATCAGAGCGAGGTTTGAACACCCGTTCCTATTGTAGATCGAGATCGTGAAGCCGAGTTACCTCATCTCCATTTTCTGTCATTTCGGTACTAGGCTGAGAGGATTGTTCCATTGCATCTAGAGTGCTTGTTTCAATTAGGAACACTTTTTTTGTTTCACTTGAAAAGGTTTTCATTTTCCCAAGATACAGTTATTTCAGCCAGATACAGAGGTATAAAGCCTGAATACGCATTTTTAAATTTTTGCATAGTATTATTTTGGTTTTATTTCGGTTTTATATTATTTGTTTCCAGGTTTCTACTCTTTTAGATATGCATATGTTATTTTCCCCACGCCCTGTGCGATCTTGGCAAATCAAAAACAGATAGGAAAAGGTGCATCTTCCGGGTAAGCTAACTGAGATCTAACCCATGTTGTCATTGAGAAGCGAAATTTTTTTTTCTTCTGTGAAAAGAGATTTTTTAGCATGCTCTCCAAGGTCGTCTTCCACAACAACAACAACACCCCCTATCCTCTTGCTAAACAATACAATATTTTTTTCTATACCATTTGGTTAAAAGTTGTCTTATTAAGTAAGAGGTCTTGAATTCAAGTCTCTCTTTTTGTTACTTTTTTTGAAAAATTTCATGCTCAAATTGTAAAAGTGTATTTCACTTCAAGTATAAAAGTGAGTCACTATAAGTAGCTTTAATATTTTATTTTAAAGTTATTTATTTTGCATGCATCTTTTCTTTTATAAAGTAACTTCATTGTAAAAGTGATCTCCACTTCTCTTTATAAAAATGGGTCACTTCTTAAAGCAACTTACACCACCATGTGGTCCTTTGGTTATCGTTTATGTCTTTTTTTAAAAGGGCATAACTTTCACATCCAAAGTCCATTTTTAGTGCTGTTTTTTTTAAAACCGCACAATTTTTCGAAATCTTTCCATCCAAATCATCTGTTTCAATTTTTAAATCCATATTATCTACATTCTTAATATCACTTCTTCAAGTAATCTTTTTCTTACTATCACCAACTACTTCCAATGGAAATTTCATATGGAGGATTTATTAAGAAGTAAAGGCTTGTACCAAATTACCATGGGAAAGGAAAAAGAACCCACTGATGCTGATAAGAAAGCAAATGGGATAATAGGAGTGATGAAGCACGTGGATTAATCATAATGTCCATCTCCCTTGATTTAAGGTTCCACTTTAAAGAAATTGATGACCCCAATGAAGCTTGGGAAAATATTGAATCTGTGTTTGGTAAAATCAATATTATTCGAGCACAACAGTTAGAAAATCAAGTACTGACCTTAAGTCCAAATGATTTTTCTTTCCTTGGAGACTATGTATCTAAGTTTAAAACACTCAAAATTGTATGTGAAGAATGTGAGATAAAAATGGGGGAAGAGTGTTGCATCTATCTTATTCTTTCTAAGCTAGGTAGTGCATATTCTATGTTTGTGTATACCTTTTATGCCATGAGAGAGGCTCTAGGGAAAGCTTATCAAAAACCCACTCTTGAGTCCTTTTGTGTTTCTTTTATTAGAGAGGAAGATAAGCTTGTACAACTTGGAGTGATCAGCACTGCAGGTACCTCCAACAAAGCCTTAGTTTCCTAGCAGAAAGATAAACCCAAGTATCCCAAGAAGCAACATCCTTGATACAAAAACAAACAACATAAGGTTTCCAAACCCGCTCAGACAGCTTTAGCTCCTAATGGTGACAAATGAGCAAAATATAAAAATAAGAATACTGACAGACATTGCAACTTTTGTGATAAATATGGTCATGATGAGTCCAAATCTTTCAAGAAAATGGCAGCTTTAGAAGAAGCAATGAAGAAGCACAACATCAGTATTGATTCTTCTTCTTCTTCTTCTTCTTCTTCTCATGGACATGCACTTAATTCTTTTGGTTTCTCCTTCAAAACAACTTCTACTTATTCTCCTAAAGAGTGGCTTATTGATTCTGGAGCATCTTATCATATGGCTAAGGGTAAAGACATATTTTCTATTCTAAATGAATGTAACACCAAGAAAATATTTGTTGGTGATGATAGATCTCTTAGTGTTGTAGGATATGGAATAGTTCAAGTAGATAATAGTCATTTCAATGATGTATTATGTGTTCCAAGTATTTCTTGTAACCTTCTATCAATATATCAAATCACTTATTCAGATGAAGGTAAAACCAAAGATTTTTCACCTCACCAAGTTGTAATGAAGGATCTAACAGATTCTAAGCATGTTCTTGCAACTATAATTGTTGATGATATTACCAGGTTGTACAAGTTTGACAACTTTGGGTCATCATCTTTTTCATCAGTTTTTGTTGCTCATAGTGATGACTTGAGCAAACTTTGGCATGAGTGGTTTGGTCATCTAAACTATCGCTCATTGCAGCAACTATGTAATCAACATGTGGTGAATGGTATTCCTCTTGTTTCATGCAGAGATGGTGTGTGTGTTGGTTGTGTTCTCGGCAAATATCATCGGGGCAATTTTGACAAATGTGCCTCTTGACACGCCTCGGGCCCTTTGCAGCTTGTTCATAGTGATTTGTGTGGTCCACTTTCTTCTCCTTCTTTTTCTAGGTCCAAGCATTTCTTAACTTTCATTGATGATTTTTTCAGACGTACTTGGGTTTACTTCTTAAAACTTAAGAGAGGAGTTTTTTACAAGTTTTTGGCCCTACAAGGCCCTTGTAGAAAAGAAATTTGGACATCAAATTCAAAATTTAAGAATAGATAATGGAGGCGAATATTTGAACAATAATTTTATAAGTTATTGCACTACACATGGCATCCAAATGGAACACATTGTTCCATATACACCACAACAAAATGGTGTTGCTGAGAGAAATAACCGCACATTAAAAGAAATGGCTAATTGTATGATCCAATCTAAGGGATTAAGTCTAAAGTATTGGGCGGAAGAAATCAACTGTGCAAATTAAATAGTAAATCTCACTCCCACAAAGGCTCTTAAAAATATAACACTGGAAGAAGCTTGGACTAAAATTAAACCAGATGTAAGTCACTTCCATGTATTTGGCAGTATGGCATGGGCTCACATTCCTAATGAGAAAAGGAAAACATTGCAACCTAAAAGTGAGAAGTGTATATTTATTGGTTATTATGAAGATGTCAAAGGTTACAGACTTCTTCAACCACATTGTAATGAAATTATTATTAGAAGATATGTTAAATTTGATGAAAATCTCTTGGCCTGCGAGCCTAATTCGACGATTGTGTTTTCTTCGGCCTACAAGCCATCTTCGGTGTTTGTGCCTTCTTTTGTTCCTATTCTGGTTTCTTCTTTAGATGATGACAATGAGAATGAAAATCCACCTCTGCATGTTCACCTTCCTCCAGATGAGTCCTTTGAACCTAAACTAGCACCAATTCCACCACTTCCTAGATGGATCCGTTCAACACGAGAAGCAGTTGGTGGTCTTGTCGATGATCCTTTAGATCAGCGTCGAACACGTTCATAGTTATAGCAAGCCTCTTCTCTTTTGGCTCAAGTTTCTGAGACTCATAATCCATAGACATTTGCAGAAGTTTTAGGTCATCCAGATTGGGATACAAAAATGAATGAAGAGTATTGTTCTTTAATGGAAAATGATACTTGGGATCTTGTACCTCTTCCAAAAGGAAGAAAACTTGTCAGATGTAAATTGGTCTACAGAAATAAGTATGCATCAAATGGAAGTGTTGAAAGACAGAAGGCTCAATCAGTTTCCAAAGCATTTTCCCAATTTGAAAGAATTGACTATAATGGAACCTTTGCCCCTATAGCCAAAATGAATTCCATGCACCTTGTGCTTGCCCTTGTTACCTCACATAAATGGGAGGTCCATCAGATGGATTTCAAATCCTCCTTCTTGCACATAGATTTACAAGAAGAAATCTACATGGAACAACCTCCTGGCTATGTCCGGAATGACTCTAGCCTTGTTTGTCGCCTTGAGAAATCTCTTTATGGTCTTAATCAAGCTCCTCAAGATTGGTATGCCAAAATGGACAACTTTTGTATTGACACCAGATTCTCTAGATTCCATTATGATCCTAATGTCTATACCAAGAAAGTAGGAATCCATCTCATAATCCTTGTCCTTTATGTTGATGACCTTATCCTTACTGGTAGTGACTCAAAAATTTTAAATCATGTGAAAACCAGCCTTAAGAAGAAATTTGAAATGACGGACTTAGGTTTTCTGCACTATTTCCTTGGCCTCCAAGTTTTGCAAACCAATGAAGAAATTTGTATTTCTCAGTCTAAGTATGCTTGTGACCTTCTTCGTCGCTTTCACATGGATGATTGTAAACTAGCCCCTTCTCCCTTCCATTATGGATTCAAGCTTACTGCCACTTGTACTTCTCCCAAATTTGATGCCATGCTATACCGTCAGTTAGTTGGCAGCCTCTTATACTTGAATCATACCCATCCTGAACTTTCCTTTGTTGTTGGTCTTGTTTCCCGGTATATGAAAACACCCCATGAAATCCATTGGAAAATATCTAAAAGGATACTTCGCTATGTCCGTGGTACAGTTCAGTTCAAGATACATTATAGTTCAGGGGGGACTCCTTTATTGCTTGGTTTCACTGATTCAGATTGGGCCGGCAACCCTGATGATCGGAAGTATAATGCAAGTTATGTTTTCAGCCTTGGTTCAAGACCTGTCACTTGGGCCTGTAAGAAACAACAGGCTATTGCATTTTCTTTAGTAGAATCAGAGTACCGAGTAGCAGTAAATGCAAGTCAGGAAGCCTTGTGGCTTCGACAAATCCTTTCAGAGTTTGGATTCAAGCAGCAGCATCCGACTAGCCTTTGGTGCGACAATCAGAGTGCCATCAAGCTCACAAAATACTCAGTTCAACATCAGCACATAAAGCACATCGAGCTACACATGCACTTCATCAAAAATCCCATTCATGATCAAGTTATTGAAGTGCTCTTTTTCCCTACAGAATATCAAGTTGAAGACATTTTCACAAAGTCTCTTAAAGAAGCGAATTTTTTCAAACTTTGATCTATGTTAGGAGTCCAGGAAGTTGTCATTAAGGGGGGATAGGCTCTAATGCCTCCTTCATTCTCCTATTCTGTCACTATTGTAAATCATCAATCCTATCCCAAGTTGTTCTTAAGGGGGGATGTTAGGATATTTAGACACTTAGGAGTTTGTTAAGATCTACTTGGTCTAATGTGTCGTTAGGTGAAAGTGTGTTTCTTTAGTATGCATTAGTATGCATTTGTGGTTAGGAAATACAACAGTCATGATATGTTCCTGACATAGAGTGATCTTACGATTCATATTCTCATCAATCTTAACGGCCATTGATCCATGTAACATCCCCGACCACCCATGGTCGGGCCACGCTATGCCAGAGAACTCTTATCATTCTCTCACTGTGGAACATACTGTGACATTTCCCAGCATGCAATTGAGCTATGCCACATAAATTTTTCTAACTGCATGCAATTAAATTATATACACTCATAGAACTCTTGCGGAAGCATTATATATAAAGCGTGAATAGACAAATACATTATGTAAATGTATGGATTCACACTGAAATAGAAGTAAATATACACATGTAGCATATATAAGAAATACCCACAAATATACAAACAGTCATAACCATGCATAAGATAAACCCATAAAACTGAACACATAAATAATACTGCAGCATGTAATTTTATCACACAAATGGCACTTATCTTTTTAAGAATATCACCAACTGTGTGCATACCGTCCACGAACCTCCCAGCCTTAGACCACATTGTTCATCACTCTCAACAGTGAGTCACCCTCGAGCTAGGACTAAACTCCACTAGTTAGGGAAAGGGAGGGGCTAAGTTAAGGAGAGGGGCTAAGCTAAGGATCTTAAGCCAAAAAGGAATATTATATTAATATTTATTTAATCATAAAGTATGGATAATCATGTTATCCTAAGTTCTAAAGTTGGGGCCAAGTGGGACAAAGTAGCTCCCAACATGACAAGTGTCAAGTTGGGGACATGCATACATATTATTAGGACTTAGTTCATTTAGGGGGGATCTTGGCCATTCATCATCCATCCAATCGATCATCCATGGGTAGACACACATCCATTCAGTTGATATTTGTACCATCATCATTGTATTTGAACCTGTGTCCATAGCCATTTTTTGTGTTGGCGTAGCTAGTTAGCTTGGGAGCTGGACTGAAGAAGCGGGTTATTAGGCCCGTGGGATATTGAAGAGGCAGGTTGTCAGGCCCCTGAGAAAATTCTCTCTGGGTGAGAGAATTGTTGGGAATTGACTTCCTGAAGGTGTTGAATTGTAGCTACAGGGCTCTGAGACTTCCTATCCGACCTATTGTTGAAGCCTTGGAAGGGAAGTGGGGCAGCTGAAGCACTGTTGAGCAGAGAAGGGGCACACTTCCTTGGGTGGGACAGGCATGTGGGGAATGAGAGACTGTAGGTTGTTAGTTGAGTGAGCACCTGAGACGGAGTCTTTCTTGTTGTCCATGAGCCTTTAGCCTGGTTAAGAATCCCAAGTTAAGGAGAGGGGCTAAGATAGGGAGCTTAAGACAAAAAGGAATATTATATTAATATTTCTTTAATCATAAAGTATGGATAATTATGTTATCCTAAGTTCTAAAGTTGGGGTCAAGTGGGCCAAAGTAGCTCCCAACATGACAAGTGTCAAGTTGGGGACATGCATACATATTGTTGGGACTTAGTTCATTTCAGGGAGATCTTGTCCATTCATCATCCATCCAGTCAATCATCCATGGGTAGACACACATCCATTGAGTTGATCTTCATACCATCATCATTGTATCTGAACCTGTGTCCATAGACATTTTTGTGTTGGCGTAGTTGGTTAGCTTGGGATCTAGACTGAAGAAGCGGGTTTTCAGGCGTATGGGATATTGAAGAGGCAGGTTGTCAAGCCCATGAGCAACTTCTCTCTAGGTGAGAGAATTGTTGGGAATTGACTTCCTGACGATATTGAACTACAACTATAGGGCTCTGAGACTTCCTGTCTGACCTGTTGTTGAAGCCCTGGAAGGGAAGTGGGGCAACTAAAGGACTGTTGAGTAGAGAAGGGGAACACTTCCTTGGGTGGGACAGGCATGTGGGGAATGAGAGACTATAGGTTGTTAGTTGAGTGAGCACCTGAGACAGAGTCTTTTCTGTTGTCCATGAGCCTTTAGCCTGGTTTGGAATCCCTTTTCCCAGGTGGAGTTTAGTCCCAGCCTGGGGGTGACTCACTGTTGAGAGTGATGAACAGTTTGGTCTAAGGTGGGGAGGTTCGTGGATGGTATGCATGCAGTTGGTGATATTCTTAAAAGGATAAGTGTCATTTGTGTGATAAAATTACATGCTGCAGTATTATTTACGTGTTCAGTTTTATGGGTTTATCTTATGCATGGTTATGACCGTCTGTATATTTGTGGGTATTTCTTATATATGTTGCATGTGTATGTTTACAGTAATTTCAGGGTGAATCTGTGTATTTATAGATGTATTTGTATGCCTACATTTTATATATAATGCTTCTGCAAGAGATCTGTGCGTGTATATAATTTAATTGCATGCAGTTAGAAAAATTTACATGGCATAGCTCAGTTGCATGCTGGGAAATGTCACAGTATGTTCCGCAGTGAGAGAACAGTAAGATTTCTTTGGCGTAGTGTGGCCCAACCATGGGTGGTCGGGGATGTTACAATATGGTATCAGAGCTTCATTTCCAACACTGAGCCTGGATGGGCCGTAAAATTCGATTTGAAGCGAAATTTCATAGAGGTTTTATTTCAAAGTGGCCAAATTTCGAGTTGCAGAGCGTCTAGCTATAATATGGTACAAAAATTGGTAAAAATCCCCAATTTCGGTTGGTAAATTCATGAGGAAATGAAGAAATCCGTCCAAATGGTGAGATATTATTGTTTTAACATCTGTTCTAGCAAATTCGAACCTGTAATTGGTCGAATTTGAAGTTACAGTGAAGTTGTGACAGTTGGAGTGAGATTAGTAAATAAAATTCTCAATTCGAGAATTGATTTCAGGGAAATTCATTCCAGAAATGTCAACCCACATTGATTTGTTGTGACAGAGGTTGAAATGGTGTTATCAGGGTGAAATTGAATGAATTTCATAGTTACAGAATGTTTATGGTGAATTGGGTGAAAGCCCCAATTTCTGTAGCGGAATTCACGAGGATTTGATGCACATAAAGGTGAACATGCACAGGTGGCACTAAAAATGCATGATTCACAGTGAAAAGCTTGTGATAGGTAAAATTTGGCACTGCGCGGCAAGGTATTGGCATGTTGATGCGCATGGAAAATTTTGACACCACGCGGGAAAGTATTGGTGTGCAAGTGCACACACTAAATTTAGTATTGCACAGTGCACACACATCAGAAGGTGTGTGCGGTGTACACACACATAATAATGGAGCGCAGGGTGTATGCAATATTTCCAAAGCACAAAGGAGTTTGGTTGGCATGCACACAAAGTGGGTAAATGTTGGTGCGCGACAACTTAGTTAGTGGTGCGCGCAGAGTTTTAAAGCGCGGTGGAGACGTACTAAACTATGGCATGGTGTAGCGCATCGAGTGAGATGTGCACAGTAGATATCGGTGCACGACACAAAAGTGCATGCAAGTTATTAGTGCAACAAAGAAGTGATGCACAATGGTTTTAAAGTGCGTGAAGTATGATTTACCTTATGATGTTGCAACACATGGTAAATACGGGTGCACATATTGAAATTTGTGCACGCAAAGTTGTTTGAAGGGTGAAGAACAATAGAAACAGTGAAGGGTAAATCATAAGACCCAACTAGCTCCATGGAGCCATAACTTTTTCTCAAGACTCGAAATTGAGCATGTGAGCAGGCGTTGGAAATTTTTTGAACAGTGGAATATAATTATCCACCCAGAAAATTGATAAAGGCATTCCAATTTCCAGGAAATCAGAAGAAAGAATTATGATATATATTATTGAACCAGAATGGTTCATTTCTCATGAAATTGTTGAAACAGTTATCCTGACAAAGTTTTGTTAGCTGCACATTTTACAAAGTTAACAACAACTAGATCAAGATTAGCTTAGAGTCCAGAGTAATGGAAGAGGCACAAGGGAATTATAGCCAGGAAGATGAAGTCAGAGGGATGGATGTCCATTTGAGCATTGAAGGAACAAACTCCAATGGACATGGAAAAGAAAGAGATGAAAACATGAATATGGAAGAGACCATTAAAAATTTACAGAAGGATGTTCAAATCCATAAAGCTAATAATGAAAGGATTATGAGAGCCGAGGAGCGGCAAGATGACTTTAACATGAAGTTATTGGAGAGCTTGAATAGAATATAAAAGAAATCGGATAAGGAGAGTGGCTTGAGCAAGTCAAGAAATCACAGGTCTCATGATGAGAAAATAAAAACAAGAAGTGTTAGCAGGCATCACCACCACTCCCCAAGGAATTCCAATAAGAGATCGGATAGAAACTCAAGTCCATCCCCTGTCAGAAAGCACAAGAGGTCTGAGGTGGATGAGCTACGAGGAGAAATGAAAAAAATCAAACCTCCTACATTTGATGATGAGCACAAGAAGGATGAAGATGCAGAAACATGGTTGTTGGGCATGAGAAAGTATTTCCAATTGCATAATTATTCTTCTCATGTAGAGGGTAGAATTGTCATCTATCAACTCAAGGGAAAGGCATCCATGTGGTGGGATCAGCTCGTGAAGGTGCAACATATTAAAGAGAAAAGTGTTACTTGGAGAGGATTCAAGAGGCATTTTGAGAAAAAATACTTGACTAAGAGATACTATGACAAGAAAATGAAAGATTTCTTTGAACTCAAGCTTGGGAGTATGACCATTGATGAATATGAGAGAAGGTTTTTAGAACTATTGAATTATGTCTCTTTCATCAAGGATGAGACAGTGAATATTCAAAGGTATTTGAGTGGATTTCCATCAATTATCAGTGACAAAATACAGTATGATGATCCCAAGACATTGGAGGAGACCATAAGGCGAGCTAAATTCCTATATGATCAATAAAAATCAAGGTCAACATTTCAAAAAGCTTGGGAAGACAAAAAGAAATTCAAGGTGGATCAGAGGAAGAAGGGATATAAGCCACCATTATTCAAAAACAATCCTCAAGGACAAAAAACTCCTAAAGAACCTAGAACAATTAACACAGGGAGTCAAAGGCCAAGGAAAGCACCTATTCAATGGTGGGGTTGTAAAGGGATCTTGGCCATTCATAATCCATCTAGTCAATCATCCATGCATAGACACACATCCATTGAGTTAATCTTTGTACCATCATCATTGTATCTGAGCCTATGTCCATAGCCATTTTTTTGTTGGCGTAGCTAGTTAGCTTGGGAGTTGGACTGAAGAAGCGGGTTGTTAGGCCCATGGGATATTGAAGAGGTGGGTTGTCAGGCCCGTGAGAAACTTCTCTCTGGGTGAGAGAATTGTTGAGAATTGACTTCCTAAAGGTGTTGAACTGCAGCTACAGGGCTCTAAGACTTCCTGTCCGGCCTGTTGTTGAAGCCCTAGAAGGGAAGTGGGGCAATCGAAGGACTATTGAGTAGAGAAGGGGCACACTTCCTTGGGTGGGACAGGCATGTGGGGAATGAGATACTGTAGGTTGTTAGTTGAGTGAGCACCCGAGACGAAGTCTTTCCTGTTGTCCATGAGCCTTTATCCTGGTTAGGAATCCTTTTGCCCGAGTGGAGTTTAGTCCCATCTCGGGGGTGACTCACTATTGAGAGTGATGAACAGTGTGGTCTAAGGTTGGGAGGTTTGTGGACGGTATGCACACAGTTGGTGATATTCTTAAAAAGATAAGTGTCATTTGTGTGATAAAATTACATGCTGCAGTATTATTTATGTGTTCAGTTTTATGGGTTTATCTTATGCATGGTTATGACTGTCTATATATTTGTGGGTATTTCTTGTATATGTTGCATGTGTATGTTTACAGTAATTTCAGGGTGAATCTGTGTATTTATAGATGTATTTGTATGCCTATGTTTTATATATAATGCTTCTGCAAGATTTTTTTGAGTGTATATAATTTAATTGCATGCAGTTAGAAAAATGTATGTGGCATAGCTCAGTTGCATGCTGGGAAATGTCACAGTATGTTCCACAGTGAGAGAACAGTAAGAGTTCTCTAGCGTAGTGTGGCCCAACCATGGGAGGTCGGGGATGTTACAATCCATGTATTAACACCTGATTGGTCCATAATCTCTATTTAAAGATGGTCATTTGTCGATGATCGATTGTGAGAAACTCTCTTGTAAAATATCTCTGTAATTTTTTTCTTTTGCATTAATAAATTTCTCCAAGTGGTCGCGTTGGTTGGGGCCGTGGATGTTTCCTTGTAGGGGTTTTACCACATCAAAACATCGATGTGTTGATCTTTGGTTTGGTTGTGTGAGTGGTTACTGAAGGTGTTCATCATCTATTGGAATACCTATGTTGTCGAACAAAAATTGTAAATTAGATTGTTGGTTATAATAAATGCAATTTTGAATGATGTATTACATTCTTGGCCATGCATAGATCATATGGCCATGAGGTCATAGAACATGACATGTATAGTAAAATAAAATGGAAATGGAATATCAAAAGAAAACCTCTTTAACAATATGCTAGCAAAAAAAAATATTGATTGGCTCAATAATGCAGGTCGGCTTGCCCTAATGGAAATTGCTAATTTTGGACATGAAATAATGTTATCAAGTCTCTAAAATTAATGACTCATAAAAAATATAAACATTGGTTGAAACAAAAAATACATAAGATTCGTTTATAATTTAAACTCAAAATCCATAATACATCAACATTTATATCATATTTCAATCATAAGATATATTTTCAATTTAGGCTCAAAACACGAGACATTCTTGAATCTCCTATCATAAAAGCCTACCAAATTAATTGACATTTTAATAAAGAAAATCCCCTCTATGATTTTATACTCACTTCATATTTGTCATGTACTCTTGCACTTGGACACCTTGTAAAGCAAATCCTAGATAATTGAGCACTCAATCAAAGTGTGAAACTCATTTTAATTTAGCCTACTACACTTAGTATACAATCAATTTTCACAAATTATGTGGGACCTAACCATCCCCCTAAATACAAAGTATAGCTACAAGGAAACCAGTTGTTTGAAGCACTACCTAAAACA
>ML814593.1:128147-161359 GCA_009831015.1 Picea engelmannii
TGAGATTGAGAAACAATTGAAGAATCCCTTGTATACAATTTGACTCAATATATGTAAATGATATCAACGAAAAAGGTAATTCCTTATAAGCCACCTCTTTCTCATAATTTGTATGCATGTGGGATTATTCATAATATATACTCTTAAGAACATGTGTTTCCTCTTAAGAGGTCACAGGTTCAAATCCAGAGGGGGGTAGGGTATGTATACCTTCGTAAACTTTACCAGTCAAATCACTGGGCGGAGGGGGGTCCCTTGTCCCACAAACAAGGGGGTCTCATACACCAATTTGGTGTGTTGGCTTGGCCGTGACCTTAAAAATAGATTATTATTATTATTATAAGGAGAGTATTAATGTGGAATAAAAACTCGACATAGGGATATGTCATTATAGTATGAGACTTGCAATTATTACAGTCATCACAAAGTTATTAATCATAAGCCAAAGAGTGCCCACAAAGTATAAGACCAAAGTTACTACCAGAATAAGGGAGGATGTTATAACATAAAATCAATAACTTTTGTAGATACCAACAATTTATGAGCCTAAAATCCCATCTTTAAACTTGAAAGGAATTTACCAATCTTGGTAAATGAAAAGGATTATGTACCTTTTGTATAGTATATTAATTTCTTAAWTTTTGCTTTGGGATTTTCTCCAAAGCATTGCACTTACATATGAGTGAGAGAGGTGTGTAGTGAGATATTATTTAAAGGTCTCTATCAACATAATTATTTGAATTTATTTTCTTTTAATGCTTATTTTTAACATAAAAAATGATATGAGTTGTTGGAAACATGTTGGTGAAGGAATTGAAATTTAAATGATAAATTTCAAATTAATTTAGAGATTTAAATTTTCTTTCCTTTTTACTTCAAAAATAAGTAATTATTATTACATTTTAATGTTAAAAAAAATCTAAATAATAAATACAAAATTTAAACATAAAATAGTAATTGAAAATAGTTTCCTAAAAAGCTTTACCTAAAAGTGATTTGTTTTTCTTGAAAAAAAATTAATAATTAATCTAAAAACTTTATTTTAATTATTGTATAATGGCATTTAAAAATCTAGTTACTCTATAAAGTGGAAATGAGATTCATCAACATTTTACATTACAATGCACTAAATTTGGAATATTGTATTAGGTTCATGAATATCATAATCTCATTAACATTTATCTTTGTAAATCCTTTTACATAGCAATGCATTAAATTTGGAATATTGTATTAGGTTCATGAATATCATAATCTCATTAACATTTATCTTTGTAAAGCTTTTATATAAATTACCAATTACCATATAGGTATCGACCATAAAATGGAAATGGGATTCATTAACATTTTACATAACAATGCACTAAATTTGGAATATTGTATTAGGTTGATGAATATGAACTCTATCATAACCTCATTAACATTTATCTTTGTAAAACCGTTATATAAATTACCATATAGGTATCGACCACAAAATGAGATAATTTACACCATTATGCTATGATTTACACCATTAACTGAGAAAATTTACACCATTATGCTATCAGAGTGAACCAATATCATGTTACTTCATGTAGGAGTTATCAATATCGATGTTAATATATGTTGGATATGTAACCCATGCAATGTGAGAAATTAAGTGGCTACACCCCCACACACTTTGTGGAATGTAATATTAATATTGATGTTAGAAATTAAGTGATTTCATCCCCACACCTTTGTGGTCTTATAAATAAGTTTTATAGGATGAACTACACTAATATTGATGAAGTTTTTTTTTTTTTTTTAATCTTTCCACATTGTGTGCAATTTGATTTCTTACATTTATGAGATAAACTAATCATGGTTTAATATTGTTTCATTAAAATTAATAATGTTATTACATATTCATAGGTATAAGGAATGAAATGACTCAGGCTATCTAATTGGTAATAAAGTATCATATTTAATAAAGTATCACATTTAATAAAGTATCATATTTATTTAGATATTTTTTTTTTTGCCATGGAGGAAGTAAAACTTCTTTTCTCGAGGAAAAATCATCTCTTTTTTTCTCGCATTAAAAAAATTAATATTTATTCATACATAACATGAAAATTACATATTTCAGGTGCAAAAAACACTTCAAAAAGGTCTTACCCCTAGTAATACTTGTTAACAAAGTTTTGCAAAAGTAAAAACTATAGCATAATAGATTTTTTTTCTCTAAGACCCATAAAAGCAATGAGAAGAAGAAACACCCAATTGAAGTATTGTTGTATGGGCTAGTCGAATCTGTCGACTAGACCTGACAGTCGACTAAGAGATAGTCGGTCGACTGTTGTAGTCAAAAATATAAGTCGGTCAAAGTATCTGCTAACCGACCGACCCAGGCAATTAAGTAGTTACAATTTCCCGGTAACTAGACATATAGGAATATAAATAGACAAGCACATGGAGACTCTGATATCTCTATGCCAGAGATTGTATACATTGTACTGCATTACTATATCATTTAATAAATATAGATCTTTGGGCTCTCACTACTTGTGTATGTCATTGTCTATATATATATGTGTGTGTGTGTGTGTGTGTGTGTGTGTGTGTATCTTCTATGTTGCTTTTGTAAGGACTACTGGACTCTCCCTAGTTTCCCTTAGATTACAACATTGGTTCCATTGTCGGTAGTTCTGGACCTGGGCATAATGTTATCCCTTCAAGACATACATGAATGGTGGAGTGAAAGAATGAGAATTACATCAAGAGTTTCGCTAGAAGAAACAATCTTTCACTCGCAGAACCAAGAGAAAGATTCTTCTCAGAAACCCACGAAATGTTTTTAGATTACAACATTGGTTCCATTGTCGATAGTTCTGGACCTGGGCATGCAGAAGTATACACAAATGTTATACCTTCAAGACATACGT
Organism: Picea engelmannii; assembly: GCA_009831015.1. Taxonomy (NCBI): domain Eukaryota; kingdom Viridiplantae; phylum Streptophyta; class Pinopsida; order Pinales; family Pinaceae; genus Picea; species Picea engelmannii. The sequence continues at coordinate 131,051 of ML814593.1, forward strand.
GAATGGTGGAGCAAAAGACTGGGAATTACATCAAGAGTTATGCTAGAAGAAACAATCTTTCACTCGCAGAACCAAGAGAAAGATTCTTCTCAGAAACCCATGAAACATTTTTAGAAGTCCTCCCTGAAGTGGTATTTTAGTACATCAACAAGTTGAGTAATGCGTAAATTGAAAACCGACAAGAAACTAAGCCTAAACCTTATGAATAGAGGATGAATGAATTTTCACAACTGGTTCATGAGATTATAAGAAGACAATATCTCAAAGCAAGCTACCGAAGATCGAACATCTCTTGATAGAATAAAAGAAAAAATTAACACCGAATTGCACGAAGGATTCTTGTGTATTGTTTTGACACTACTTCATATATTCCTCCTCGACAAGGGAGTCGGTGACATTGTTAAATACCGAGCTTAATTAGGAACATCATTACCAAATAGTAACTATTAAAAGAGGGACGAAGAGTGGGAAGGATTTCTTGACACAAAGTGAAAAGACACAAGAAAAGCGTGGGATTATTTTTTGAATAAATGAACATGGCCAGTAATATCGACTTCGAGTAAGTCGGGGTGGCGATGGGGGGTCAATTGACTTTGTGAGATGCCACAAGGAAATCATACCAAAATTTATGATTATTGAAGAATAAATGTCATCGAGAGGAAAGCAAGCACACAAGAAATCCACTGACATCCAGAGATCAGAGCGAGATGAAAGGAAAAAGAAAAGGGAAGAAACTTGCAACCTATGGAATAGTCAAAAGTCAAATAGAAAAATGATCGAGGAGGGTAAGACTAACAAAGAGTGTGAGCATTCTGAGTCTGAAACAAATCGACTAGATCTGGCAATAACAACAACTACGGTGACCCCTGATAGAAGTAGTGATGTAGAGTTTATAGAGGCTAGATTGAATTCATATAAATTGAAAGATGGACCTGAAAGCATGGATTATGAAGAGTCAGGACCAATGATACACACTTCTCCTGTGCTAGAAACCATCCCTCGAATAAAATAATTTCTCCAGCAGAGAATTTAGGTCGATGACCAATATGCAAGATTATGGTATAGAACCAACGAGCATGGAAACCTATGATATGCGCTCATTGTTGAGCCATAAAAAATGAAGCTGGCAACATGCTCATCCAAATTAAAGATCTCACTGACTCGACTCCCTTTCCAAATCTATTATCAAGAGAAGAAATTAGTTATAGTCGTGAACTGACAGGACTATTGGAGCAATGTTTAGTCGAGTATAAAAATAAAAGTTCTCAAACCGAAGAGATACTTTATGTACTCAACAAGAAGAAATTATTCCTTGAGTACCACCCATTAAAAGATCAAACAACAAAAAAATTGACACAAGAAAACTCGACCGAGGATTCGACAACTTAGTCGAAAATTGTGGTAACTCAAACACCACAGAAAGTGAGTACCTCTAAAAAGACAATAAAAATGGGATTCAACCACATCCCCCTATATAAGGGAGATGAGGACCCAAAAAGACACTGGTTCATGTGAAAAAAATTCTGAGATACCTCAGACATCAGAGATGAATATAAACATATGGCACTATTCAGAGCTTCCCTCTGACATCTTGCCCTGACATGGTTTATGAACTTAATAGAAAATAAAAATCGAAAAAATTCAGACATAAAAGATAGTTTTTCTAACATTTTTCAAAGTCCAATATATCACACACTTGGATGCACAAAATTTAAAATAAATAAAAAAATGACCATGCGAGTCGATACAGGAGTATGATAAAATATTCAAAGATCTCTTTAGCCAAATTTCGACAACATTCGACCAAATCTTGCTAGTTTAGTGGTATGTAACTGGTTTACTGTAATAGATCTGCTCGCCATTACGCTTGTATGAAATAACCACCTGCGAAGATGCATTGCAAAAATCACGGTGCATCGAGTTAGATGAGGAAAACCCATCGACTACTTTGTCGACTGAAATACTTGAAGAAAAAATAGAGAACTTACAACAAGCAATAAACAATTTTCCCATAAGGAGAGATGAACTTTGGTGCACTTCATGTTGTTAAGAAGGACATACGGAGGAAACTTGTAACCTTAACGATAAACCACCAGAAACAACAAATCCATACAGAGTATAAGCACAAAAATATTGTAACATATGTGAGTGTTTGACTGATCATAATGTACAATATTGTCCACACAATTTGAAAAACACTAAGTGGTGCCATATCTGCGAAGACTCCATCAGAATGTCATTTCAATGCACAAAATCAAGTGAGTGTACGAACAATCTTTTACACAGAAGCCATCAACCAAGCTAACAGTTATGATCGAAGAGATGACTACTACGGTCGAGGTCTAGGTCAAGGAGGTCGCAGTTGATTTGGTGGTCGAGGTCGAGGTCGAGGATGACGATACTGCTACAATTTCCGGAAAGATGACCACATCAATATAGATTGCCCAAGGAAACATAGAATCGACTTGAAATTATGCAATATATGCGGTGTCGGTGACCACTCATTAGAAGAGTTCCCAATAGTACTCGAAAAAATTAGAAGATATTATATAAGAATTCCTACAACTATTATAGGAAAACCAATTAGTCGGTCGATTTCTATAACTGCTAAATATATTAAAAGAATACAAAGAAGGACAAAGGCCATCAAAGGATGTCAAACAACTCTCATATAAGCATAAATATTATGATCCATGAGTTGATGTATAAATCAATAAAGTATTGATCAAGCAAGTACTTGTCGATTTTGGATCTCAAGTTAATATCTTACACTGAGAAACTTGGATAAGAATAGGTCGAATTTCTTTAGCACCAACTCTGAACTATCTCAAACTTGTGGATCAAAGGTTGATAGAGCCCATTGGTATACTCAGAAACATTAACACTCAAATAATGGGTATTCTGAATCAATTCGAATTTGAATTCATCGCCCCAGTCATGGACATGAAAACATATGTAGCACTTTTTGGTTGACCATGGGGTAAAAAAATGAAAGCAAATATCTCTCTGGAAAAAGATAGAATCAAATTATTATCACTGAAATTTCGTCTGCAAATGGTTACAGGAATCCAACATCTTCAAACACCTATTAGTTCACCTGCAACCCCAAAAAATAATTTCCAAAAGGCACAAACTATACAACTCGTTATAAAATTGACATGTGCAAAAACACTACAGAAAGCGCACACACGTGCACAGTAAAACAAAGCCAAAAGAGCACACATGCACCTGATGCACGACTATGTATGCTAAAATCCATGCACTCCTATGAAAGACACATTTATGGTTCTTGTCGACCCCTCACTCACTTATGTTTCATCTCCCAAGTCGATTTGACCCTCAAATCTAAGTTGAATCTAAGTGGGGGGCTAGTCAAATACCTAAGGGTGCCCTAAAGGGCCCCTTGTTCATAGTAAAGATTGATTGGATAATGCCTCAAAGATTTCCTATAAAAAGAGGCCATGGGTGCACTGTGAATTCAAGAATCTCATTGTATTGTTACTTTTCCTCTATTCTCCTACAAGGAACCTCTTTCCTTCTTGGAGCATACTAGCATCATCTCATTAAGCTATTCACCTCACCTCTTGAGGGAATAAGCTTGGATTTATTCACCATTTTCTTTCTAGTTTTCCATTTGTAAGAAGAGCTCTCACATAGGGGATCCAAGAGCCCTCCCTTGGAGGAAGAGGGATCCACAATTCCTCCTTTCTCTTTGGTGTTTTCCCACTAATACAATATATCCATTGGTCGCATGATTATTGGTCCTTTGATTGATTTTTTGTTCAAGTTTCCTCATGCATTTTAGTTTCATTTATTTAGTTGTTATTATATTAATTGTTTGTTTATTTCATGTGATTGAGTCATTTGATTCATACACTAACCTTTGTCATATCTAGCAGGCCCAACTACACTTGCAGGTGCCTTTCATTTGCTCACTGGAGTGACGAAAAGGACACAACAGATTGGCGACCATATTGGGGATAAGGTATTAATTTACTCCCTATTTGGGTTGTTTGAGCACTTCTTTTAGACTTATTTTCCTTAGAAGGATCATAACCGGCCTAGTCCTACCTACAAAGAGCTAAATTTGGAGCTGAAAGAGGCGAATTCCACCTAACATTTTCCTCTTGGACGCATATTAGAACGTTCACGGGTTTTCCAGCCCACATGCGCACCTTCTGAGCATTGTGCACCAACATCTCTGTGTTTCTCAATGCATTCTATGCACAGTGCACGAATAGGTCCATGGTTCTCTATGCATTGGTACCACATGAAGCTCTGTCTAAAATGTGACCTACGCATCTATCCAGAATTCCAACATTGTAAGAGTTTTTATGATATTTTGAAGGCCCCTAGCCTTCAAAATATTGCTTTTATGCAATTTGTAAATGCACCACACTTAGATTCCCTTACCACATGAAGGGTTAGTCAAAACATAGGCACTTAGGGGGGTTAAAAAGAACTATATTTCTCCTCTTTTTCTTTGAGTTTCCACGTGGATAGATTTTTTTTATTTTAAAATTTAAGATAAGATCGTTTACTATCACATATAAACATTTGCCTTGGGACCATAAATCAAACTTCAAGCATTGAGTATGTTCTTCTCTTGCACCATAAAGTGATCTCGAGAATCAGAAAAATGATTGAGGGAAGATTTCATCTCCCTTAAAACACAATCTTTAGGAGAGGACAAAGCCCCCCTAGGGCCCCTCTTAGTTTCTTTTCCAAATATCCTAAATTTGTAAGGGCCCACAAATGCCCACATGTTGCAAAGTTAGGATAGTTTTGAAGCTACTTTCTTAGTTTCCATCACTAGGGGAGTTTAAAGATTATTGTAACGGGCCCATACATGCCCACATGCTTGCAATCTAGGATAGCTTTTTGAAGCTTTCTTAGATTAAATCACATTAGGGAGTATAAAGGATTGGTAAGGACCCATATGTCCACATGCTAGTTCTTTAGGGACTTTAAAATTCCACAAGGTTGTACCAATGACATCTAGTAAGATAGGTAATCAAGACTTGTAAGGACCACACAAAGTCCACATGTTGCAAGGTGACACCTAACTTATTAAAAATTTGGCAGATTCTATTACTTCATCACACACAAAGTCACTCTTCACTCATGTAATTTCATCTCAAATTGTGGAGGTTGAAGTAGGTTTCCTCCAAAGGGATTTCGAAACATCCCACTATTTTCTTGAAGAAATTACCCACACCCACTTAATTCAAACGAGATTGGTTCACACCCCCAATCTCTCAAACAAACACATCTAAAATTTTATAAAAACTCACCAAGTTTTCCTCCACAGGAGGTGCCAAAAGAATTTTTTTAGTCTAGGTAGGATCTCGTGGGTAGGCATCCAAATAACCCCCCGTTATCTGGTTCTCACATCTTCAAACATTAGAAGTTGACAAATAGGGAACTTTAAAATCCTCCAAGTCAAGTGTTCCTAACACCATAAGGTAGGAAGATATCCGGGAAGGGTCGAAGGCCGAGGTCTGGTTGTTCTGTGTGTCTCCCCTTGAGGTACCCACCTCTTGGAAGGGATCCATCCCGTGACCCATTTTTGAGGTCGAAAATCTAAATGTCTCACTTTGACCAAGGTACCTAGTGGAAAAATTTTAGGACATATACCCAGGTGGAAATTGTGGGCTGCAATTGCACCTTGATTAGATTTTTTGTGGCTATTGAGAAATATCGCTAGCTCTTTCAGGATATGCACCTCTGCCCCTCATTATAACTGATTGTTTCATCCTTCACTAGTTCCTCTTCCAGTGGCTTCAAACCCCATTGTTGAGTGCTATTGGAAGGTCTAGTGCTATTTGAGAGGAAGGACCTTACATCTTTTTAGGACACGCACATTTGTTTTTTTTTTTCTCCCACACAGACAAAAACCACCTACCCACATGTATGCTTATTTTCAATTGATTTATGTATGATGCTCTTGTGATTACATGCAATTGTGAGATATATTGTGAAGGTCCTTACTATACAAGTCTCTTGTTCATTTGATTCTCTCATAACCATTTTGCACACATTCCACTTTGCTAGTCGGACATCATAGGGGACCCACATAACCCCTGTCATTCCAGACGTTTGCAAAATATCCCTCCTATCCTACGAGTATTTCCTAGTTTCGTCAACTCACTGACTCAACCATCTCACACCCCTGTGAGTGCTACCATTTTGGGATCAACTTTGCTTGGTTCCACTTTACTTGGGTCCACTTCCCAAGTTCATCCATCCACTAGCTCTCCTTCACAAGGAGGTGAAGGGTACACTTATTCCTAAGGGAGAACTACACCACCACCAAACCCCCTTCAAGGGTCAGGTACACAATCTGCTCATACCATGGCTGGAACTAATCCTCCACCGCTACTTCACATGCCATATTTGGCCTCCCTTAATATGCCAAATCTAAGTAAGCTCACGAATGATCCTATATTGCATGACCCCACATGGCCCACTATTCCTACGAAACTACCTTCATACATCCCCAAGTTTGAAGGAAAAGCGGGAGAAGATCCCGCCAACCATATAATGATCTTTCACTTATGGTTCTCTTCAAACAACATCATGGAAAACTTCATCTGTTAAAGGTTATTTCAGTGCACACTCATAGGTTCATCTGCCAAATGGTATGTGGATGAAAAATCAGGGTCCCATGTGACTTTTGAGTCATTGGCCAAAAAACATTTAACCTTATTTCAACTACCAGTTCTTCGTGGCAATGGTATTCGAACTACTTTCTGAGTTCAGACAAACCTCAGCCACACATATCGTTGACCACATTCACGAATGGTGTCGGCGACGTAGTTTATTCAAAGTAGAAACCACCAAAGAACAATGTCTCGATTAGTTTCTCAAATCACTTATTCCCCTCCTTGCCAAATATGTGGCCTCCACCTTCCCCCAAACAAAAGAGGCAACCATAAACAAGGCTCAACAATATGACCTCATTTATGCACAATCAGGATACTTATACACAGTACTACCTGACTCCCTGAGACCCATACCATTTGACCAGAACAAACCTATGATGTCTCACTCAATGGATGGATTGATCGGTACCATAGCACACCACAATCTATACATCCAACCACCACTTATGTATGGTACACCCCAATATCCACCGATGTATGGACGACCCCCTTTTTACCCTTCCCCCCCTTATCAATAGCCATACCCTGCTTCCCTACCTCCACCCATGAATGGACCCTCGTCGACACCCATGATGCATCCGATAGTTCAACCCAGTTCTGGTACCCCCTCTACCTCATCTTACACCATAAGCGCTAGTGAAAGAACTATGCCTTCCTATGTACCCTACATATAATTTCCACAAAATAATCAATAATTTCCATTTCCTGGTCCTCCACAGCCAATTTCTCCTCCACAAGGACAACCACATGCTGGGGTTAACTTTGTTCAACCCTCTCCCATTCAACAATTTCAAAATTTTGAACAAATGAATATGGAAAATCCAGCCCATGAGCTGAGTAATGCCAAAAAGAAAGGGAAAAACCAAAACAACAATAACCCAGGACCAGGGGGAAATAACCCCCAACAAAACCAACCTGTTGGGGGAAACCAGAACCAAGGAAACCAAAACCCCCAAGGGGAAAAAAAAACAAACGCCAAGGGAGGAATAACAACAAAAATATTTGAACAAACTTCCCTTGTGCCCTTTGCAGTCAACACAGTCATTATACTCGCCATTGCCCCCAAATCCTTGACTTTAAACGGATGAAATATTCCATGAATGTGACACGTCCTCTAGCACCGCCTGTCCCTCGGCAGGCCCCACAACAATATTTGCAACAACCACTCCCGCCTATGTTGCAAAACCCTGTTCCACACCAAGGTGTGATGAATACCCAATAGGAGATGCATCCTACCCCACCACGGATGGGACAATATCAAAACCCTGGGAATCCAAAGGATCGCAATATCCTCCTAACTAGTAAAGAAGAAATTCTTCTGCAAATGCACAGTCATCAATACGACACCCCCTCTGAATTTACTCCCACCACTTCAGAAGCAGCTCCAACTATAGCTGGAAAACCCTTGATGATTTTGTGCCCTAACATTGAACCCCCCATTCATATTCCTTGCATCCCATTATGACAAAATGTTAACAACCCTTAGGCTAGGGCGGCACACAACTACAGCCTGGTCGATTATTTGGCGCAATATCCTGTAGCCATGTCAATATTGGAGGTCCTCCAAACATGTACCACCCAACAGAAATCATTTCTTTCTGCCTTAGGGGTAGTCGACCCTACTGATACTAGACTCATCACATTCGATCTAGATTATGGGGAACCTTGTCTCCCCGCTTTGGTAGCTTTTCAGATACCAGTCAAAATTTGGAACATCATAGTTCATTGATGTATCCCTGATGAAGGTGCATCCACATGCATCATGTCCAAAAATGTATGGTAGAAACTTGGCTCTCTAGAGCTAACACCATCCTCCATAACTTTGAGATCTTATGATGGGCGACCATCCTCTCCTAAAGGACTCTTTCAAAATGTCCCCGTCAAACTTGGGGGAAAAACCATCCTTATCAACATTGAAGTTATCGACGCCTCGCTCGATTACAACATCTTGTTTGGACATAGCTACATGTACACTATGAAGATTGTGGCCTCTTCTGTGTTTCAAATGATGATGTTCCCCCACAACGGAAAGATCATCACCATCAACCAAGTTTCACATTACGATCCTAACCACTCCTCCAACATCAATAACATCTTACCTCTTGTCTGCACTAGTTCTGACGCATATCCACTCATGGATATGGCCCCCAGAATTTTCAAAGACTCATATTTGTTGGGGGAATACCATGGAGCACCACTGCTCATACACCCCTCGGCACAAGTGTGTGTCATATCTTCCAATGGAACTGATAATGGAGATAGCATTCCTCCCACAGAGGCTTCTCCACTCCCTGACTTCCCACTAGCGGAAGAAATCCTACCTCAGGAATCCATTGAGAACCCTCCAACACCACTCACCCTCGATTTCACCCTCCCTCAGGATCAAATCCTGGTTTGGGAGACAATCCCCCAAGCCATTACTCAAATTCCCTTCTTCTACCCCCCACTGAGAGTACAAGATTTCTAGGTAGCCATAACACTTACCCTTCCCAATATGGTGCTCGCCATTCTAGTATGGTATCTACACCCACCCACGATGGTTCCTTAACCCTCCCTCCCTCCCCAAAGAGAGGGAATCCCGATGTAGATTCCAGTCCTAACTTTGATGACACCACCCTCACCCCCACTTGCCAGCACCACTGCTACGATTGGGGGCAGACATAAGAAGAAAGAGCCCACCACTCCACTTCCTCCCTGAGTTCAACCTCCTTGCTCACTATGAGAGAAAGAGAGACACCCCACCAATAGATGTCCCTCTCTCCTCGAGTTACACAATTTGATCCAACTCCCTTGAGAAACCACCTCGCTCACCGCTTCACCAGGCACACCTAGTACTACCATCGTGTCCCCTACTATAGGCAGTAAAGGGCTACGAACCATATTCGTGTGTGCCATATGTTCAAAGTATGGCCACTACACTCAACATTTCCTTGTGCTACCTCAGTTTCGACAGACACTAATGGTAGTATGCCAAATCTTTCAGCAAGACCCCCCTCCATCCACATCATCAAGTACCCATGTCACGACCTCAGTCAATGAATGTATGCGATGTCCTTACTCTCGAATCACTTTATCATTTCACATACCAATGTCCCATGATCATTGAATACATGCATCGTCAAATGGTCCTTATTCAAAATCCTCCAAACACCCCACTTCCAGTAATGCAAGAGATTACTCCTATTCCATATCCAGAGACCATTCATATCACCTCTCCTAAACCTGAGTCATTTCCTACCCCTCCATGGTTCATGGATAGACTGTCTGAGGATTTGGCCCCAAATCCTCCCAACTCTCTGGTTCATTTCTCTTAGGAAATATCACCCCTGCCCAAAATTCACAAACCATAGTGTATGAACATATGGTTTATGTCAAGAACGCCATTGCACCATCATTGCGATACTCCCTCTACGTCTTCACCACCTAAAGATAACCACACAGTGACAGTCACCAATGTTACTTCCCCGGATCCCCTATATTCTCACATTTTCCACTGCGACGAAGATATCTTAGAGGAACTAACTACCCTCGATTGCCCATGGAATGTGCTCCATCCCAGAGCATTCTTTCTCTCACAGGAATCCTTTGATCCTCCTAGCCAAGACTCCATATGTGCAGTCGAAACCAAATATTTTATCCCGTCAGGGCATATAGATTGGTTCAATAACCCTATCCCTACTCCTGATTCTTTTGAAGAAGGCAAAATGGCCAACATTTTCCCCATTGTAAAAATTGACATTTCCATCAAACCAGGAATCATATAAGAAATCACCATTGGTGCCACATGCTCCCTTGAGGAACTCACAGCTTACAAAGCTCTCTTTCAGGAATACCAAGATATTTTTGCCTGGTCATATACAGAGATGCCCGACCTCGATCCTTATATCATCGAACATCGCATCGACACATGGCCAGATGTTACCCCTGTACGTCAAAAGCAATGCCCACTGTACCCATCCAAAGCAGGGGCTATCAAATCTAAAATTGACAAACTATGCGTCATTTTGTTCATATACCCCATCACATACACGTCATGGGTCTCCAACCCCCTCCCTGTTAACAAAAAACAAGGCACTATTCACGTCTGCACCAAATTTCGTGATCTCAATCACGCTTGTACCAAACACAACTTCCCAACACCTTTCATTGACCAAATTATTGATGACTTTGTCGGCCACGAGGCCTTTTCCTTCATGGATGGTTTGTCTGGCTACAATCAAATCTAGATCCACCCCATAGATCAATATAAGACTGCATTCATTACCCCATGGGGTAGTTTTGTGTATCGTGTCATTCCTTTTGGACTCAAGAATGTAGGTGTGACATTCCAATGGGCCATGACTTACATTTTCCATGATCTCGCTTTCATCATTCTTGCTTACTTGGACAACCTCACCACTTGATCCAAGAAACAAACTCAACATCTAGATGACTTACGGGTCATCTTTCAACGATGTCGACAATACAATATCCTCTTGAATCCCCTCAAGTGTGTATTTTGCATCACTGCAGGACGCCTCCTTGGGTTCATCATCTCCCAACATGGCATCACAGTGGACCCCCTCAAGGTCCAAGCTATAACAGAAATTCCACAACCTAGGAATTTGCGCCAACTGCAGAGCCTACAAGGCAAAGATAAATTTTTACGATGCTTTGCCCTAGATTACGCTACTCGCGCGCATGGTTTCCTTCACTTATTATGCCAGATTTCCCATTTCGATGGGATGAACATGCCCAAACCATTTTTGATGATTTAAAAGTGGTTCTCTCTCATGCCCCTTTGATTAGTCCACTCGACTATGATCGTGATTACATCCTCTACTTATCAGCCTCATCTGTCTCAGTAGCAGGAGTTCTCATCCAACTAGGGGATGATGGTCGTGAGAATTTATTTACTACATCAGTAAAAATCTTTCAAGACCACCCCTAAAATACAATCATGAGGAGAAACTCGCCCTCACAGTTGTTCTCCCAGTCCAGAAACTGCGTCATTACATCTTGCTTTGCACTACCAAAGTCGTGGTAGATTCCAACCCCATGCAGTACTTTCTTAGTCGACGACAAATTAATGGTAAGTTTTCCTGATGGATCATCATCCTTCAGGAGTACAACCTAGAGTATTAAACTCCTAAGAGAAATAAAGCACTCGTTCTCCTCGAACTCATCATGACGTTTCCCTCTGACACTACTAGTCCACTCGTCAACACGGATTTTCCCGATGAACACCTCTTTTACATTCCCTCGAATGACCCCTGGTATGGTGACCTTCTCGTCTACCCGCGGACATAGAAGTTTGGATCTTACCTCTCTCGAGATGATAGTCGACGCATTCTCCATCATCCCCCTCGATATATCCTTATCAATGACATCTTATACCGACATGGGGTCGACACCATACTCCGTTGATGTTTGACCATCGACGAAGATGACCGAGTATTGAATGATTGCCACAATGGCACCTGCGGTGGCCATCTCTCAAGGATGTCCACTGCCCAGAAAATCATTCGAGAAGGCTACTTCTAGCCCACATTGTTTCATGACTGCATCCATGCTAGGAAGCGATGTGACAAATGCAAGCTTTATGCCAACAAAGCCCGAGCACCACCCGCTCTTCTACATCTAGTCATCACTGCTGACCCCTTTTGAAAATGGGGCATAGACTTCATGACTTGCAACCCTCCAACCAGAAATGGACACAAGTACATCGTCGTGGAACTGGATTACTTTACTAAATGGGCCGTAGCCATACCTACCTTCAACAACACCGTAGACACTACAACGCATTTTTTCTTTAATCACGTCATCTACCACTTTCGAGTTCCACTACAGTTAGTCTCCGATCATGGGAAACACTTTGAGAATGATATCTTCATCGAACTCCCCTCAAGGTTAGGCTTCTCCCATGAGTTCGCCTCCCTATACTACCCCTAGTCCAACGGACAAGTAGAGGCTGTCAACAAGGTCCTCAAAACCATGTTGCAGTGCATTGTTAACAAACATAAGACTAGTTGGCATCATATGTTGTTTTTCAACACTATGGGATTATTGTATGGCAGTTAAAACTACCACTATTTTTACACCATTTCATCTCATCCATGGGGTCGAAGACACTCTCCCCATTGAGTGAGAAATTCCCACATTACACACTGTTATCAAGCTATTACCTGACACTGCTCCAGTGGAGCAGTTCTTGCTGAACTTAGAGTCACTGGATGAAGACCGTCAATCTTCATTACAGAACAATGAGGCATCTAAAAAATGGTCGAAGGTTACCGTCGACTGCCATGTCAACCTTTGCTCATTTAATGAAGGAGATCTCTTCCTAGACTATGATATCGCTCATGATACTCTCGGTCATGGGAAATTTGAGTCATTATGACATGGACCTTAAATCGTCCAACATTGCCTCACTAAAGGCACATACATCCTGGCCTCTCCAGAAGGCTATCCTCTCAAAGAGCCCGTCAACGGGTTGTACTTAAATAAATTCTACGCCTGAGCGTAGTCATTCTACCCTAGGATTTTTATTTTTTTTACCCATTTGTAGAGTTTTAGTCTTCTTTTTTTCACTCCATGCCTTATGTATGATCTACCATTAGTGTTATTGACAGATGTCTCCTCCATCGGCCTACCACATTGGTTACACTGATGGAGCTATCCGATGGACACAGAATCTCACTACAACCACTTGGGCTCTCTATACCCCCTCACATGTACTGCTCCACTCCAACAACATATGTTTGGGCTAAGCAATCAACAACCAAAAAGAATACGCAGTCGTCATTGGCCTCCTCGCCGAAGCTAGTCACCGCCACATTCGTCACCTCAACGTTTTATTAGATTCTGAGCTAGTTTTCCTTCAGCTCAACAATGTGTAACATGTTCGCAATCCTTGCCTCTTCCGCAAATACCTGCAAGTTAGAATCTTATCTCGACATTTTGATTCAATTACATTTACACATATTTTACGACAATTCAATCAAATAGTAGATAACATGGCTAAACTAGTGTTATATTGGCATATATCACATCAAGACATCATCACACATACATAAAACATCAAAAGTTTGTCACAACATATAGATTAGGCATCATAAAAAGCATCACAAAAATCTCATTAGATGTAAACATCATAGAGATCATAAACATGTATATCCATATATATATAACAATCAATGTATCATCAATGTTCACAAAAATGGTACAAAAAATGTACATCGCTCGTAGGCAGGTGAGCCCCCTCATCCCTATCAGTACAAAATAGGTGTCACACTACCTTATACAAAATAGACTCACAAGACTATATAAATACAAAAATAGTACAACATAACACTCATGGTGCATCCAGAGCACCACCACCAGGTCCTCTATCTGCAGGAGGAGCCCCCCACCCAGTTGGGGGTCCTCTTGGTCTAGGGGGTAGTCATCTACTCATCGTTAACCCCACTACAACTACTCTACAGATAAGAGTATGCAACTCAGCAGGGCGACCAACACAATGCTCCAAGACTCTCTCGTCCCGGATGTGGGACCACATACCCTTTGGCATGCCCTATAGTACCACCTCCAACTGGAAGAGAAAATCCTCTAAATCCCTGCCATCATCTCCCTAAGGTGCATGCGATGGCCCTGCACCGGGGTCATCAATTTGCATCTCCTGCCATCTCTTGCATCATTGGCTGGCCTTGCACTAGCCTCGTCCCTCTAATGTCTCTCTCCCACCCATGATGGTCTCACTAGCCCTTGATGAGCCGACTCTCTAACTAACTCCACCTCTCAGCCTCGTGTCCCCACATATACACATAGAACAAACAAAAGATAGCATCAACATCCATCCATACATAAAACATATGCTATACTATCAAAATAAAAAAACATAAAGTACATAAACATACCTCTCTAGTCCCAATCTTGTCCAAGAGGTAAAACCATATCTGGGTCCTAACTGAAGTTCATCCCACCATATGGGAACTGCAGTATGATCTGTGGCATATGGTGCCACAGATGTGCCATATCTGCCGTAAAATAATGGCCACCCTCCCCACCTCTATGCTGTACCAAATTGATGCCCACCACATCAGTCATGGCTCTCGTGCATCAGCCACCAACAACAACACTCTAGGGCACAACATGCGAACCCTCTCCAAAAACCACGCCACCAAGCTCGACCCAAAGGTAAACTCACTAGAGTCGGCAACCCAACACTGGTTAAGCTGTCCCATCATCTTGGTGTGCAACATCAAGCCCCAGGAAAAAAACTCTCCACCCAATGCTCTTTGCATAATCCTCAACATACCACCATTGATCCGTTGAGTCACTAAGGATCCGTAGATCCTCATAATCATTGTTGCGATGAAAATATGCACGAGTGCATCCATCGCCTCAATCTCAGCAATCGAACCTAACATAAAGTTCAACCCTAAACAGTACCTCTGTGCTAGGTCTACCAAGCACACATCCCCTGGCAACTACAATCAACAGGTAGGGTCCTCCCCCGAAAAGGGAGCCTGGTCAAGAAATAGACATCCTCCATTGCAGATAATTTCGGTTGCTCCCCCCACACAATGAAGAATTGTAGCTCAGTGCTCCACATGGAAATCAGATATTGCAGTAGGTATTCATGTGCCCGTATTAGTGGGTAGTCGAAGAACTTTAGCAACCCATACGCTGCCAAAGGTCCCCAAACGCTAGGCTCATCTCTCACTACCTCCTTGAGGTGCTCCCAGTCCCTCTCCCTCCAGTGGATTGGCATCCTGAACTGATCACCTCCATTCACAAAAACAACACTTGATCATCCATCACTATTCATAAACAAAAAACTTCAAATAATATAAGTTTTTTCACAAACCCCCTAGATTTGCCTCATGTGCACGACTGTCACCCCCCACAGGTGCGCACATATGTGCGCCTGTTATTCACATAGTTTTTCATCAATTCACAACTATCTAAGAAACATATGCACATCAATGCACATCTATCACACCCACAGGTGCGCATTCATGCACACCTGTTCGCTACACAACTGTGCACTAGTGCGTAACTATCAGAGAAACAACCGTGCACAGTGCGTAGTTGTACTTCAAATAGGTGCACATCCAATGTGCACCTATTTTCCTCATTCACACATCCCCATGTGTGGCTATCTTCACCACAATTACCCACCTCAGTGAGGGTATCCTTTGATCTACTACACACTTGGGGGCCCAGCCTCACAAAATCCCCTAGTACAACCATTCGTACGACCCTGCCCTAAAAATAAACCATAACTACTATGTAGGAGGATGATACCATTAACCTGTCTCTAGAAAATCCTAGATCAGCTGGCTCGAATTCCTGTAATCTCCAATTCTCCTCTAAAAACCTCTTGTCAACTCACCATGGCATCAGGTACAAATCAGGCAACATTGTGGGCCCCACAACTATATATAGTCCCTTTTGCCAAACTTTCATGCTCAATTACAAGAGCTTAGAGAATCCATTTTTCGATCCGTCTTCAGCCACAGGATCAGGATCTTGCCACCTACATAGTAGCATTCCCCGAGTCACCATCCATCCTCGGCCCCGGGGGAGCATTTTTCTCACATCACACCCAGGTATGCATGCTCATTATCAAATAGCTGTTATATTTTCTTTATCTTCAGATATTGTTCACGTCGGGTATTTGGTTTTCATGTGTGCAGGTACTTGGTCATCACAACCCATCACAACCCCTTCCATTATATGATCGGCATTGGCATGTAATCATTCCCTCTGAACATCAATTGCATCTCTGAGTCACACCCTCTGACATTTTCCTGTAGGATCCTCACATCCGGCTCTGTAGTACTATCACCTCCACTGCATTTCGGTACTGTCACCTAATAGAACTCTCCCCTACATGAGTTGTCCCATTCATAGTCCCCTTTGGCACTTTGAAACTCATTCTTCTTTCACCCCCTAGGGATGGGAGTCCCGATAGTCTTACGCATGTTCAAGAACCAACCACATACTCCTTCTTTTCATTATTCCAGCCTTCCCAATGGACTCCCAATATATCTCCTCATGGTTCTCATTTGACTGCACCTCCACAGTATCATTAACCCTCCATTTCATCCATAATCAGTTTTCCCATCTACAGATTTTCCTCCATTCATTTACCTCATACATAAACCCACCTATGGGCCCCCCACCCTCCACCAGTTCTCCACGCACCTTGTTCCTTCATAGGCCAATCCATCTTGCACTGGGACACCCATTTATGTATCTGCAAACTTTTACCAAATTATTCTTTATTCATTTGGTAATTGTACAAAGCCTTTGTTTCCAACATTTACATAGCTTTTTGTTGTTGCCTTTAGCAACCTTCTTTTTCTGGCAAAGAAACCCATGTCAACCTTGGTTGGGGCATTTACTATCTCCTACTCTTGTCGGCATCGTCCATAAACCCCAAGTATCCCACAGTCCATGTGCCCCTGATCTTTTAATTTGTCCACTTTGTCACGCCCCTGGCACAATTTAACCCATGTCTAGTCATCCCCCTGACGCTAGATTCAGTTTCACGATTGCTGCCACTCATACTTCACATATATCCACAACCAAGGGAAGTCTTGAGTCTCACTGCATCTTGACTTCATCCATTTTCCTTATTAGTTCTTGATCTCCTCTAGTGGATTTCATGAAGCCATTTTTCTTCTTGGAGTCATGTCTCCCTTTTCTGTTGACATCAACACAGTTTCCAGAAGGGCGACAATATCTTGACTCTCATTACCTTTACAATGAGGAGCCTCGGATAACACATAGAGGACCATCATTATTCTCTTCTATCATTGACCCCCTTAACATTCGACTTCAACACAATCTCATGTTACGGTGGGCCTTACTTTGCGACTATTGCAGTTATTTTATAGTAGTCGAATACCTCTAAATTTGTTGGGCCATCAATGCCTATGAGTCATCGACACTTCTTATAGGTGTCATCGCCTCTTTTCAGAGTATGTTCCCCATCCAAATTGTCATCTTCCATTATCAAACCGCCCTAGAGGGCGCTGCAGTTATCTACATCAACATACCTCTTTAGTTACTGTCTTACATATTTGAGTTACATAACACGAGCATGGGGCATGCGCTCCTCATTTGTATAGAAACTTTATTTTCATACCTAGATAAAGGTTCGGTCCCACAGTTTCCCCTCTCCCTCCAATGGGTCTCTCTTGCAGTTCCTCTCAACACTCTTTCATACAATCGTACTCTCAGTAGAAGAAACATTGATGTATTTTGTCTATACGCATGCTCCTAACCTCACACATCAGGGGGCATCTGTTATCACTAAAATTTTGTCCGCAAATGGTTACAGGAATCCAACATCTCCAAACACCTGTTAGTTCACTTGCAGCCCCAAAAAAGCATTTCCAAAAGGCACAAAATATACAACTCGTTATAAAATTGACATATGCAGAAACACTATAGGAAGCATGCACACATGTGTAGGACAAAAAATCCAAAAGAGCGCACATGTGCACAATGCATGACTATGTACACTAAAAGCCATGAACTCCTGTGAACGAATCATTTATGGTTCTTGTCGGCACCTCACCCACTTCTGGTTCATCTCCCAAGTCGATTTGACCCTCAAATCTGAGTTCAATCTGAGTGGGGGGCTGGTCAAAGACTTAGTTGTGCCCTAAAGGGACCCTTGTTCACACTAAAGACCGGTTGGATAATGCCTCAAATATTTCCTATAAAAAGAGGCCATGGGTGCACTATGAATTCAAGAATCTCATTGTATTGTTATGCTGCCTCTATTCTCCTACAAGGAACCTCTTTCCTTCTTGGAGCATACTAACATAATCTCATTAAGCTATTCACCTCACCTCTTGAGGGAATAAGGTTAGATTTCTTCACCATTTTCTTTCTAGTTTTCCATTTGTAAGAAGAGCTCTCACATAAGGGATCCAAGAGCCCTCCCTTGGAGGAAGAGGGGATCCACAAGTCCTCCTTTCTCTTTGTTATTTTCCCACTAATAAAATATATCCATTGGTGGCATGATTATTGGTCCTTTGATTGATTTTTGGTTCAAGTTTCCTCGTGCATTTTAGTTTCATTTCTTTAGTTGTTATTAGCTTAATTGTTTGTTTATTTCATGTGATTAAGTCATTTGATTCATACACTAACCCGTGTCCTATCTATCAGGTGCCCTTCTTTGTTTCATTGGAGTGACGAAAATGACACAACACAAATTAAAAGGATATGGAAGAAAAAAAATCATTCCCTTGGATCCAAAAGAATGAAAAACCATGGACTGAATCATGGGATAAAGACCAAGAGGATCGGTGCCTGTATCAAATAAAAAATGAACAAAGAGATTATGCACTGACTGCACAAGAAGAAATTTTAAGAGAATCTCCCATGTTGGTTGGACACAATTCCGACTCGGCTCCATATAACTAGAAAATCAAGAATTACGAAGCACACACGAAAGATTGTTGGTCCATTGAAATCATCCCAAAGAATCCTAGAATGTTCTACTTGATACAAGAAGTTCCAATAGTATATGAGAATAAAATTCAACAGACTCCCACTCTCATACTGACTAACAGTCAAATAAGAAATCTCTTACAATACAATGAACAACATACACCTTTGACACATGTCGAAGAAATGTAGAAATCCATTAGAGAGTAAGGAAGGATGCAGAGCCTCGTGGAAAACTTCACAGGAAAAGATACAAGTGTTAGGATATTTAGACACTTAGGAATTAGTTAAGAACTACTTGGTCTAATATGTCATTAGGTAAAAGTGTGTTTCTTAGTGTGTTTCTTTAGTATGAATTAGTATGCATTTGTAGTTAGGAAATCCGACAGTCACGATATGTTCCTTACATAGAGTGATCCGATGGTTCATACTCTCCTTGATCTTAACGACCATTGATCTGTGGCTTAACACTTGATTGGTTCATTATCTCTATTTAAAGAGCATGGAGAGTCATTTGTTGATGATCAATTGTGAGAAACTCTCTTGTAAAATCTCTTTGTAATCTTTTTCTTTTGCATTAATAAACTACTCCAAGTGGCCGCGTTGGCTGGGGCCGTGGGTGTATCCTTGTAGGGGTTTTACCAAGTGAAAACATCGTTGTGTTGATCTTTAATCTGGTTATGTGAGTGGTTACTAAAGGTGTTCGTCCTCTGTTGGAATACCTGTGTTGTTGAACATGGAATCAGAGGTTGCTTGAAGACCCGCTCCTTTTGTAGATCGAGATCGTGATGCCGTAGGGTCTAATGCCTCCTTCCTTCTCCTATTGTGTGAACATTGTAAATCCTTCAATCCTATCCCAAGTTGTTCTTAAGGGGGGATGTTAAGATATTTAGACACTTAGGAGTTAGTTAAGAACTACTTGGTCTAATATGTCATTAGGTAAAAGTGTGTTTCTTACTGTGTTTCTTTAGTATGCATTTGTAGTTAGGAAATACGACGGTCACGATATGTTCTCGACATAGAGTGTTCCGACGGTTCATACTCTACTCAATCTTAACGACCATTGATCCATGACTTAACACCCGATTGGTCCATGATCTCTATTTAAATATCATGGAGGGTCATTTGCTGATGATCGATTGTGAGAAACTCTCTTGTAAAATCTCTCTGTAATCTTTTTCTTTTGCATTAATAAACTGCTCCAAGTGGCTGCGTTGGCTAGGGTCATGGATGTTTCCTTGTAGGAGTTTTACCACGTGAAAACATTGGTGTGTTGAGCTTTGATATGGTTATGTGAGTGGTTACTGAAGGTGTTCATCCTCTGTTGGAATACCTGTGTTGTCGAACATGGAATCAGAGCTTGTTTGAAGACCTACTCCTATTGTATATTAAGATCATGAAGTCGTAGGCTCTAATGCCTCCTTCCTTCTCCTATTGTGTCAACATTGTAAATCCTTTAATCCTATCCCAAGTTGTTCTTAAGGGGGGATGTTAGGATATTTAGACACTCAGGAGTTAGTTAAAAACTACTTGGTCTAATATGTCGTTAGGTAAAAGTGTGTTTCTTAGTGTGTTTCTTTAGTATGCATTAGTATGCATTTGCAGTTAGGAAATCCAACGGTCACGATATGTTCCCGACATAGAGTGATCCCATGGTTCATACTCTCCTTGATCTTAACGACCATTGATAAGTGGCTTAACACCCGATTGGTCCATGATCTCTATTTAAAGAGCATGGAGGACCACTTTTCATTTCACTCGAAAAGGTTTCCGTTTGCCTAAGATACGACCATTACACTCAGATTCGGAGGTATAAAGCTTGAATATGCATTTTTTAAATTTTTTGCAGAGTAGTATTTTGGTTTTATTTTAGTTTTGTATTATTTATTTTTGGGTTGCTACTCTTTTAGATTTGCTTATGCTCTTTTTCCCATGCCCTGTGCGATCTCGGAAAATCAGAAACAGATAGGAAAATGTGCATCTTCCAGGAAACCTAACTGAGATCTAACCCTTGTTGTCATCGAGAAGAGAAATTTTTTTCTTCTGTGAAAAGAGTTTTTTTTTAGCACGCTCTCCAAGTTCGTCTTCAACAAAAACAACAACAACAACAATCCTCCTTCTGAACATTAAAATATGTTTTGCTAGATCATTTGGTTAAAAGTTGTCATATTAAGTAAGAGGTCTTGAGTTCAAGTCTCTCTTTTGTTACATTTTTTTTGCAAAAATTCATGCTAAAATTGTAAAGTGTATTCACTTCAAGTATAAAAGTGAATCACTATAAGTAGCTTTAATATTTTATTTTAGAGTTATTTATTTTGCATGCAACTTTTCTTTTATAAAGTAACTTCATTGTAAAAGTGATCCCCACTTCTCTTTATAAAAGTGGGTCACTCCATAAAGCAACTTACACTATCACGTGGTCATTTGGTTACCGTTTGTGCCTTTTTTTAAAATGACATAACTCTCACATCAGAAGTCCATTTTCAGTGTTGTTTTTTTTTAAACCACATAACTTTTCGAGATCTTTCCATCCATATCATTAGTTTCAGTTTTTAAATCCATATTATCTGCATATTTAATATGGCCTCAACAAGTAAAGTCTTTCTTACCAACAACAACTACTTCCAATGGAAATCCCATATGGAAGATTTATTAAGAAGTAAAGGCTTGTACCAGATTACCTTGGGAAAGGAAAAAGCACCCACTGATGATGATAAGAAAGCCAAGTGGGACAATAGGAGTGACGAAGCACATGGACTGATCGGAATGTCCATCTCTCTTGATTTAAGATACCACCTTCAAGAAATTGATGACCCCGAAGAAGCTTGGGTAAAGATTGAATCTATGTTTGGTAAACTCAATATTATTCGAGCACAATAGTTATAAAATCAAATACTGACCTTGAGTCCAAGTGATTTTTCTTGCCTTGGAGACTATCTATCTAAGTTTAAAACACTCAAAATTTTATGTGAAGAATGTAAGATAAAAATGGAGGAAGAGCATTGCATTATCTTATTCTTTCTAAGCTAAGTAGTGCATATTCTATGTTTGTATCCACCTTTTATGCCATGAGAGAGGGTCTAGGGAAAGCTTATGAAAAAAACACTCTTGAGTCCTTTTGTGCTTCTTTGATTAGAGAGGAAGATAAGCTTATACAACTTTGAGTGATCAACACTGCAAGTACCTCCAACAAATCCTTAGTTTCCTAGAAGAAAGATAAACCCAAGTATCCCAAGAAGCAACATCCTCGCTACAACAACAAGCAACAAAAGGGTCCCAAACCCGCTCAAACAACTTCAACTCCTAATGGTGATAAAGGAGCAAAATATAAAAATAAGAAGACTGATAAACATTGCAACTTTTGTGATAAAGATGGTCATGATGAGTCCAAATGTTTCAAGAAGATGACATCTTTAGAAGCAACAATGAAGAAGCACAACATTAGTATTGATTCTACTTCTTATTCTTCTTCTCATGGACATGCACTTTCCACTTCTGGTTTCTCCTTCAATACAAATTCTTCTTCTTCTTCTTATGAGTGGCTTACTGATTCTGGGGCATCTTATCATATGGCTAAGGATGAAGCCATATTTTCTACTCTAAATGAATGTAACACCAAGAAAATATTTGTTGGTGATGATAGATCTCTTAGTGTTGTAGGATCTAGAACAGTTCAAGTAGATAATGGTCATTTCAATGATGTATTATGTGTTCCAAGTCTTTCTTGTAACCTTCTATTAGTCTATCAAATCACTCATTCAGATGAAGGTAAAACCATCGATTTTTCACCTCACCAAATTGTAATCAAGGATCTAAAAGATCCTAACCATGTTCTTGCAACTGGAATTGCTGATGATATTACCAGGTTGTACAAGTTTGAAAACTTTGGGTCATCAAATTTTTCATTAGTTTTTGTTTCTCATAGCGATGACTTGAGCAAACTTTGGCATGAGCGATTTGGTCATATAAACTATTGCTCATTGCAACAACTATGTAACCAACAGATGGTGACTAGTCTTCCTCTTATTTCATGCAGAGATGGTGTTTGTGCCAATTGTGTTCTCGACAAACATCAATGAGACATTTTTGACAAACGTGCCTCTTGGCATGCCTTAGGCCCTTTACAGCTTGTTCATAGTGATTTGTGTGGTCCACTGTCTTCTCCTTCCTTTTCTGGGTGCAATTATTTCTTAACTTTCATGATTTTTCCAGATGTACTTGGGTTTACTTCTTAAAATTTAAGAGAGAATTTTTTGAAAAGTTTTTGGTCTACAAGGCCCTTGTAGAAAAACAATCTAGACATCAAATTTAAAAGTTAAGAATAGATAATGGAGACGAATATGTGAACAATAATTTTACAAGTTACTGCACTACACATGGCGTCCAAATGCAACACACTGTTCCATATACACCACAACAAAATGATGTTGCTAAGAGAAAGAACCACACATTAAAATAAATGGCTAATTGTATGATCCAATCTAAAGGATTAAGTCTAAAGTATTGGGCGGAAGCAATCAACTATGCAAATTACATAGTTAATCGCACTCCCACAAAGGCTCTTAAAAATATAACACCAGAAGAAGCTTGGACTAAAATTAAACCAGATGTAAGTCACTTTCGTGTATTTGGCAGTATAACATGGGCTCACATTCCTGATGAGAAAATGAAAGCATTGCAGCCTAAAAGTGATAAGTGTATATTTGTTGGTTACTCTGAAGATGTCAAAGGTTATAGACTTCTTCAACCACATTGTAATGAAACTAGTCTTAGAAGAGATGTTAAATTTTATGAAAATATCTTGGCCTGTGAGCCTAATTTGATGGTTGTGCCTTCTTTGGCCTGCGAGCCATCTTCAACGTTTGTGCCTTCTTATGTTCCTATTCTGGCTTCTTCATTAGATGATGATTGTGAGGATGAAAATCCACCTCCACCTGCTCACCTTCCTCCAGATGAGTCCGATGAACCTGAACTTGGACCAGTTCCACCGCTTCCTAGATGGTTTCATTCAACACGAGAAGAAGCTGGTGATCTTGTCAATGATCCTTCAGATCAGTGTCCAACACATTCACAGTTCCAGCGAGCCTCTTCTCTTTTGGCTCAAGTTTTAGAGACTCATGATCTAGAGACATTTGCATAAGCTTCAGGTCATTGATCCAGATTTTACGAGTAGAACGAAATGAATACATATTATTAATTGATTCTTAACAAAAAATAACAGAGATACAGTGAAACTGGTTTTCTATTCAATAACGAAATAAACTAAAACTGTAAAATGCAGCGGAAACAAGCTTGCTGGAATGGTGGCGACTTATCTCTGAGAAGAGATGTGATGGCTGCGTGCATTTGCAAGAAGAAGATTACAATGAGGCTCTGAAGGAATTTTTACAATAAACAAGAATGCCAAAACCCTAGACATCCAAAAACCTAACCCTAGGAGACAAAGCACCGAAATTCATGTGGGCCCCGTTTGGGTAAGTTAGTACATCAACTTCCCGGGGTCATAACTTTTGCATACGATATTTGTTTTAGGTATGTGATAGACCATTGTAAAGGTATCACCGAGGATATTCATTTTGGGGGATCATTCATGCCTTTAGATATCATTAAGGGGATCGATCCTGAAAAATATTCATTTAGGCCCTCAAAATGGCCTCGGAAGTTAAAACTGCTAAAAATAGTAATTTGTCAAAATTGTCAGAAAACTGTATTGAGCCAGTTGGAAAAGGTGGGTGGCCACCGATATCCATCTGGACCAGTAATCTAAATTGGGATACAAAAATGAATGAAGAGTATCATTCTTGAATGGAAAACGATATCTGGGATCTTGTACCTCTTCCAAAAGGAAGAAATCTTATCAGATGTAAATGGGTCTACAGAACTAAGTATGCATCATATGGAAGTGTTGAAAGACATAAGGCTCGGTTAGTTTCCAAAGGATTTTCCCAGGTTGAAGGAATTGACTATAATGAAACCTTTGCCCCTGTAGCCAAAATGAATTCCATCCGCCTTGTTCTTTCCCTTGTTGCCTCACATAAATGGGAGGTCCATCAGATGGATGTTAAATCCACCTTATTGCATGGAGATTTTTAAGAAGAAATCTACATGGAACAACCTCCTGGCTATATCCAGAATGATTCTAGCCTTCTTTGTCACCTTGAGAAATCTCTTTATGGTCTTAAGAAAGCTCCCAGAACTTGGTATGCCAAAATGGACAACTTTCTTATTGACACCAGATTCTCTAGATGCCATTTCGATCCTAATGTCTATACCAAGAAAGTAGGAATCCATCTCATAATCCTTGTCCTTTATGTTGATTACCTTATCCTTACTGGTAGTGACTCAAAAATTTTAAACCATGTGAAAACCAACCTTAAGAAGAAATTTGAAATGACAGACTTAGAATTTTTGCACTATTTCCTTGGCCTCCAAGTTTTGCAAACCAATGAAGGAATTTTTCTTTCCCAGTCCAAGTATGCTTGTGGCCTCCTTCATCCTTTCATATGGATGATTGTAAACCGACCCCTTCTTCCTTCCAGTCTGGAGTCAAGCTTACTTCCACCTGTACTTCTCCTGAAGTTGATGCCACCCTGTATCGTCGGTTAGTTGGTAGCCTCTTATACTTGACTCATACCCGTCCTGATCTTTCCTTTGTTGTTGGTCTTGTTTCCCGGTATATGAAAACACCCCATGAAATCCATTGGAAAGAAACTAAAAGGATGCTTCTCTATGTCCATGGTACAATTCAGTTCGGGATACATTCCAGTTCAAAGGGGACTCCTTTATTGGTTGGTTTCACTAATTCAGATTTGGCTAGCGACCCTGATGATCAGAAGTCTACTGCAGGTTATGTTTTTAGCCTTGGTTCAGGACCTATCACTTGGGCCTGTAAGAAACAACAGGCTATTGCACTTTCTTTAGCAGAAGTAGAGTACCAAGCAATGGTAAATGAAATTCAGGAAGCCTTGTGGCTTCGACAGATCCTTTCAGAGTTTGGATTCGAGTAGCAGCATCCAACCAGCCTTTGGTGTGACAATTAGAGTGCCATCAAGCTCACCAAAGACCTAGTTCAACATCAACGCAACAAGAACATCTAGATATAGATGCACTTCATCAGAAATTTCATTCATGATCAAGTTATTGAAGTGCTCTTTTTGCCTATTGAAGATCAAGTTGCAAAAATTTTCACAAAGTTTCTTACAGAAGCGAAGTTTTCCAAACTTACATATATGTTAGGAGTTTATGGAGTTGTCAATAAGGGGGGATAGGCTTTAATGCCTCCTTCCTTATCCTATTGTGTCAACATTGTAAATCCTTCAATCCTATCCCAAGTTGTTCTTAAGGGGGGATGTTAGTATATTTAGACACCTAGGAGTTAGTTAAGAACTACTTGGTTTAATACGTCATTAGGTAAAAGTGTGTTTCTTTAGTATGCATTAGTATGCATTTGTAGTTAGGAAATACGATGGTCACGATATGTTCCTGACATAGAGTGATCTAACGGTTCATACTCTCCTCGATCTTAATGACCATTGATTCGTGGCTTAACACCTGATTGCTCCGTGATCTCTATTTAAAGAGCATGGAGGGTCATTTGTTGATGATCGATTGTGAGAAAATCTCTTGTAAAATCTCTATGTAATGTTTTTCTTTCGCATTAATAAACTACTCCAAGTGGCCGCATTGGCCGGGGTCGTGGATGTTTCCTCGTAGGGGTTTTACCACGTAAAAAAATCGGTGTTTTGATCTTTGATTTCGTTATGTGAGTGGTTACTGAAGGTGTTCAACCTCTGTTGGAATACCTATGTTGTCGAACAGAAAGATGGTGGGAAACACACTCGCCCAGATTACAAATGTGGACAACCGTGTCAACATATTTCATCGAACGTTTTGGAGACAAGAAGCTATCCAAAGTGGTTGATATCCCCATTTTCAAGATTGGGTATGATCCAGTAAAGCATATTCATCAATGAAAAAATGAGTGGTGAAGGATAGATTAAAAATATGAAAGGGTATGGCCCCACATGTTTCCAATCACATTAGATGGAATACCAAATAAATGGTATAAGATTGAATAAGCTTACGACCATATGTTAAATTGGGAGGAAATTAAAGAAAACTTTGTGCAAGACTTTGAATTTAATCCAAAAGAGGAACACTTGAGAGAAATAACATGACCCAAATTTATGAGAGGAATGAAATGAATTATAGACTGAAGACAACAACAAAGAGATACATAGAAAAACAACAAATATACATTGAACAATAACTTCTATTGAATAAATAAAATTGGCTAAAATTGTAAAACTGTAGAACTGAAAACAACTTGCCTGAACTTTTCGGGGTTGTAACTTTTGCATACAACCTCCATTTTAGGCATGTGATAGTCCGTTGGAAAGTTATTTTTGAGAAATACACATTATTACATTAATATGTGACTTCATATACAATTTGACTGTGGAAATCCAAAAACTCATTGTTTAGGGCCCCAAAACGACCCTGGAAGTACATGAAAACTTCCAAAATAAGCTAGTTGGATTAGGTGGGAAACCACCAATCTCCACCTAGAAGCTGTGTAGGGTGTCAGACGACCCCGAAATTTTAGAACCCACAATTACAAAGAATTACAGAATAACATGTTGAACTAAACATTGTTAAGAGGAGCTAGTTGGAATAGGTGGGTGGCCACCAATATCCACCTGGATCAGTCCCCCCTCCTTAGAAATCAATGGTCTTCATTCTGTTGAGTGCCCCCATCACGTGAGGAAATTTATACTAAATTTGGCTCTAGGTGAGTTTATTTCCTTGGTGTAGGAGTTGCCCTGCCTTGAAAACTCAATAAAAATGGATCCTCTATTGGTGAGTTCTCTTGACCTGTGTGTCCACTATCTGATCAGTGGATGCATGTTCCATGCATTCATGGTTGAGATATATTGGTGTCAACTGTTCTTCAATATTTGAGGTTTCCAATAATAATGGAAAATATGGTTGGAGGAGGTCCACATTGAACATTGGTAGAAATTCAAGGAAGGGGGGAGTGTTGATCTCAAACGAATTATCACCCATATCCTTGGTGATGGTGTAAGGCCCATAGCAAAGCAGACAAAATTTTTGATGGGGCCATGTAACACATTCTTTTTGCAAATGTAACCAGACCTTGTCTCCCACCTGAAACTTGTGTGGTACCCGGTGTTGATCATGGTGTTGCTTGTACTTAACATTAGCTTTCTACAAAATCTCATAGACCTATTGGTCAATGTGCTAAATCCACTCAATGAATATGGTGGCTTTGTTGGCCTCAGACTGAACATGGGAAGAATCTGTCTATGTGGTTTCAAGATGTAGTGCAACATGAATGGGACCCAAGGGTTGGAATCCCAACCCCACCTGAAAGGGGCTATGGCCGGTGGAGCTATGGAGAGCCCTGTTGTAGTTGTGTTGAATATATGGAAGAATCTCATCCCATGTATTTGGATGCTTAGATTTATACATGTGTAAGGTGTGTACAATCATCTAATTGACGACCTATCTTTGGTCATCGGTTTGAGGGTGGAAGGCAATAGATTTAGTGAGCTTGGTGTGCAACAATGACCAACGACTAGACCAAAATGTGTTGAGGAACATGTTTTCCCGATCATAGATGATGGTATGTGGTATCCCAAAATGGACCCACACTTATTCAAAGAAGATTTTGGTAGTATATGTCATTGTGATGCTCTTCTTGCAAGCTGTGAGAATGGTCATCTTCGAAAACTGATCAACCACCAAAAATACACAATCATTTCCTTGCTTGTTGGATGGAAGGCCATACATGTTAGAAAAATAGGACCATGGAGAAATAAAATAAAACAAATGTGGAAATAAAAAATAGAAGATACACAATACAATAGAGACACAGATATGTGTGGTTCACCCAGTGTGGGCTATGTCCACCAGATAAATTTCCAGCTCCTTTCTTTATTATTATCCAAAAAATGAAGGGATACAACCTATGGCAAACCCACTGTAACTTCCTCTTCTTTCTCTCACAGTCTCCTCACTTAGAATAAAATATTCACAATGATACATAGCCACAATACATTTCCCTCATAAAAGAGGGTTTCCTTCTAGGGAAAAAAACCCTAACATAGCTTCTACCGTCAGATGTTCGACCTTATAATGAATGGTCTAGATTTACTGTGAAATTACAATATACATTTACAAGGCAATGTTTCCTTCGAGGGATTCACCCCCCGAACCCCCGTTGGGGGCCCGCTTGCCCCCGGTCCCCCTAGCCAGGGGGATAGCCCCCTGGACCCATAGGGGGGGTAACCCCCCCTACACTCCCCCACGTAGAGGAGTGTACATTATTATAAGTTTTAAAGTATTCATGGGGTATAAACATGGCTGAAAACAAAGACCTTTGAATCGAGAAGATAATTAGGCTCCACAACCAAAAATCTCCCACTTGAAGACTGATCTCAACAACTCCACTGTTGTTGTATCTACTATACTATGATCCTTCTTGGACCTAGAAAATATCTCATATTCATATTCATGATTGAATACCAACTGAAACTAAGCAGGAACTCAGTTTCTCCCTAGTTACTCCCTTAGTTAACATGTCTACAGGATTCTGGCTAGTGTGTATCTTTTCCAACTTCAAAAGTCCATATTCCAAGATGGATCATATGAAATGGTACCAAATTTGTATATTCTTATTCTTCGAATGGAAGGCTGAGTTCTTTGCAAGATGAATGGAATTCTCATTGTCATAGTACAACCTGTTATTCTCTTGCTTCTTTCCCAATTCCTCCATAAACCTATGTAACCAAATCATTTCTTTACTAGCCTTTGTAGCAGCAACATACTCTGCTTTTGTTGTTGAAAGTGCAATAACCTTTTGCAGTTTCAAAATCCAACTTATTGTTGTTCCACCTATAGTAAAAACATACCATGTGGTGCTCCTCCTGCAATCTTTATCACCTGCCATATATGAATCAACATATCCCTATAGAAAAGTCTATGAACCTCATAAACATAATGCATAAGTAGTAGTACCTCTCAAATACTTGAGAATCCACTTTACTATCTCCCAATTTTCTTTACCTGGATTGTTCATATACCTGCTCACAAATCCCACTGTATGTGAAATATATGGTCTTGTGCAAACCATCACATACATCAAATTGCCAATTGTTGATGAATAAGGGAC
>ML814593.1:181430-219738 GCA_009831015.1 Picea engelmannii
CAAAGGAATGCTACAAGAAGGTATCATTTACCCCATTGACAAAGAAGAATGGGAAATCCCTATGGTGGTGCAACCAAAGAAACGTGATCCCAAGAAACTAAGAATATGTGTCGATTTCAGGGGATGCAATAAATTGACCGTGACAGATCCATTCCCCACCCCCTTCGTTGATTAAATCATTAATGAAGTCATTGGTCATGAATTCTACTCATTTACCAAAGGGTTATTAGGTTATAATCGTGTGCCCATAGAAAAATAAGATCAACCAAAGACAACATTCATCTTATAATTTGGCTCCATTGCCTACAAAATCATGTCATTTGGACTGAAGAATGCACCAGTAGTCTTCTCGAGAATAGTTGTTCAGGAATTTGAAGAATATATATATATAAAATTATGGTTGTCTACTTTGATGACTGGATGATATACAACCTATTTAAAAACCATATACAATGGCTTAGGCTTATGGTAGAACAATGCAGGCAAATCCACCTATATTTAAACATCAAGAAATGCATATTTGCTACACCAATTGGAATCTTATTAGGACATGTGGTATGTAAATATAGAGTAAAGGTCGACATGGTAAATATTAAAATTATTCTCGACTTAAAGCCATCTGTAAACTGAAAAAAATCAAAATTTTCTTGGGCCACACTAGATACTATAGAAATTTTATACACCACTATTCAGACATCACATTTCCAATGGATGAGCTTCTACATAAATAAATTGAGTTTATATGGATCCAAGATTGTGAGGAAGCCTTTGAATTACTAAAGAAGAAGTTGGTCAAAGCTCCAATACTAAAACTTAATGATTGGTCAAGAAGGTTTCATGTACATGTCAATGCCTCCAACGTTTTTGTTAGGTCGGTCCTAGCATAGCCATACGATGAGACAATCGATCATCCAAACTCATACGCAAGCCGAAAACTGAACAAAGCAGAAATAAACTATTTGACCATGGAAAGGGAAGCCTTATCAATGATATTATCTCTACAAATTTTTCATCATTACTTACTTCCCAATCCATTCACATTGTTTACACACCATCAAGCATTGAAATATTTGGTTAATAAACTAATCCACCAAAGAAATATTTTTTGTTGGCTACTTTTATTTTAGGAGTTTGAGTTCGACATAATAATATGACTTAGAAAAAAGAACATCTGACTCAACTACCTCTCATGAATTGAAATGTGAGAAGACCTGATAGGCATCGACGATGACCTCCCAGATGCACACTTATTCTGATTCAAAGCTTCTCCTAAGAATTTATAATATATAGAAAAGTTCTTAGAAGAAGGAAAGGCTCCATAAGATCTCCCAACAAACAAAAATAAAGTTCTATCCTCAAAAGTTGCACCTTTCAAATCATAAATGGGTATCTGTCTAAAATGGGGACCAATGGCGTCCTAAGGAGATGTATTCCTGAACATGAAAGGGAAGACGTGATTAATGAGGCTCATGCAAGACTAACCGGGGGTAACTTCTAGGCTGACATGACAACCAGGAATATACTGCAAGTAGGAATGTGTTGTCTAACTCTTCATAAATAATATTGGGATCAAGTTAGAAAATGTGATAGTTATCAAAGGCTTGGGCGACCTATGTGGAAAAATGAAATGCCTCTAAGTTCAGTAAATCCTAATCGAGCATTTGAAATATGCATCATCGAATTTGTTGGGCCCTTTCCACATAGGGAAAGAAGAACCGGTGCTAAGTATATCATCATTGTTTTAGAATATGTGACTAAGTGGGAAGAAGTTGAGTTGGTTGAATCATGTACCAAAGAGGTTGCAGAAAAATTCATCTATGAGAATATAATCACAAGGTTTGGTTGTCCTCTTACACTAATTAGAGACTAGGGCACACACTTTGTGAATGAAACAATTAAAATCCTACGAGAGAAATTTGTGATCAACCATAGATGAACGACAACCTATCACTCACAAGCAAACAGGGTGGTTAAATATTTTAACAAAATGTTACATAAAGGACTCACAAAGATTTGTGACATCAACAAAGAAAATTGGGACGAGAATATTCCTACAGTTCTATGGGCATATAGATAAGCATATAAATGATCGATAGGTCAGACTCCATTCAATCTCCTCTATGGACAAGAAGGTGTTATTCCCTTACACTTCTGGACCAACTTTGACAGGTTTGCAACTGTAGAAAAAGTATGGATGAGCGTCTATACCAATTGAAAAAGATGGAGGGAGGAAGACTAATCGCAATGCATCATCAAGAGGTCCAGAAGAAACAACAAAAAGCATGGCACGAACAACATATAAATAAGGAATATATAAAAAAAATGGAGATTTAGTTTTGTTGTATGACAGTCGTATAAAAGGTAAACCAAGAAAACTAGAGACAACATGGCTTGGGCCTTATTTTGTCGAAGATATTCGATCGATCGGAGCAGTCCAACTCTGAACACTGTTGGGGAAACCATTCAAAAAAATTATTAATGGTGCTTGTCTAAAAAAGTATCACCATTGATAGATAAGAACCCTGTTGAAAAAATCTAGCAAGGAAATGCCAACATGGATGCAAATTCGACATTTTGGTCGGAATCGGGTCAATATCGACTAATCATATACTTATGAAAATAAACCTTTCTTATTCTTATAAACAAAATTCGGTTATAAAATAAAATTCATGTATAAGAAACTGTCAAAGAAAATTCAAGTATTAAAGATCCATCAAGGCATCAAAGAGAAAGAAACAAAGAATGACAATGGAGAGAGGAAGAATCCCCTGGTCGATCCTAAGACAAAGCAGATGAAAACATGACCGACATACCACTCCATCACCTGAACTAAGGAAAATACTTATGAAAAGACAATCAAGTGATCAATACAGATCGATATCAAGCGAGAGTGGATCAAGTGAGTGCAGGGAACATTGATATCATACAGACAGATTGAGGCACAAAAAATTGGACATGTGCATAAGTTGTCAATAACATCGACTAAGTCACACCAAAAACAAAAAAAAATGACGATTTAAGAACAATAGTCGGTCAACCCATGTATCAACCGAGCATTAATAGAGGAGACCTCATTGGTCAAGCTCAGGAAAATATCGACCAAGGAAACTTCGATGCTAGTAAACAAAATGCATTCAAATGGTTCAGGGAAGGACCGAAAAGAATAATGAAAACATTAATGACCAACACGACGGGGATGATAGTTCCACAACTGCCAATGTAATATCTAGTCACATTGACACACATGAACAATCAATTGAAAAATGCCATGAGTATTCCCTAATGGGGCTCACACGAATTCTAATTCCTCACTGACCTAAAAATACACTCACACAAATTTATCTAACTCTTCAATAATCATGACTGCATCTCACACACTCGCAAATCAGCCAGTTGGGGAAAAAATATTTATTCACAAGACAACAAGGATTTCTATGTGTGCAACAAAGCGGTAGCACTCATATCAATGTGAGTCGATTTGGTCATAAAGGACAACGAGAATCACCAGTTATGAACTTATATCTCTTTAGAGATTGAGTCATGTAAGACATATTATGCTATCACTCATAATACCTTCAATATCACGAATCCAAACCCTATATAACAGATCTCAAGAAAAGAGAAAAAATACCTTTCAAAGAGTTGAGTTTTAATACACAGATCATGGGGTCAGAGAAATTAGCAGACAATGAGAACTTAGAACCCTTGCATTTGAAATAAATTTTATATGTCCTTAGCCAAAACCAAAAACATTGTAGCTAAACAAAGACTTTATAATAGATGGACAATGAGCATAGAAATTCCGTTCATCTAGACTTCCTAAATATGAAGTCCCTATTTTGATAGTTTGTTTGTTGACCACTATGTTTAGTTCCTTGAAAAAATTAGTGAAATAGATGTGTTAAATATAACATTGATATCTTTAAGACTATCTCTTAAAGGCTTGAGAATGACATTTTGGATATGTGAAGTACCTACCATCCAATTAATCACTAAAGAAGAATCAAAATAAACCTATAGTTTTGAAATATTCGTATAAAGCACATTTTATTAGTAAATTTAGTGCCATTACTTCTATTGTGTTGTTTGATATAACCCTAAGAGCTACTTTAAATTTAATATAATGGTCCTATTAGCACTCTGTAATTTGCCTAAGTCTGCTGAGGCAATCACAGAGGTAACCTCGAACCGCTTCGAGTCTTGGATCTAGCCCTCCAAGACTCAGAGAGGGATCTCTCTTTTAGATTTATCTTTGTTTTTAAGGGATGGGTTTTAGGCTAGTTATAAAAGTAATGAAAATATAGAGTTTTTGATTTTGAGATGGTTACTTTGGGACAACAAGGAGGGCCATTGGGCAAATGGGGTTTGCGTTTAAAAAGTGATTCACATCTCAGATCTGGAAAAGACTTTTACACAGGGAAAGGTAGCAGAAACATTGGATCGATTTAAGTTTTGATGGCGTCGGTTTGAGGAAGAAGTAGGGGGGGTAAAATCCAGGCATAGGAGCAGCTAAGAATTCCTAAACTAAGATTTTATAAGATAAACATAAAGATTACCACAAGCTGAGAGGCAGAGTATCTGCTGATAAATTCTGCCTCTTTTACTCTCCTTCTGGTAATAAGAACTGAAAACAAAATGTAAAGAAGACAGGAAATACATTAACAAAGAAGAACACCACCAACATTCCCACACAGGAATCCTATGAAAAAATTATTCCCATTACTGATTGATTATCTAAAAATTACAACAAATGATCTGTGGCCAAACATAGCCCATTGTCCAGCAAATAAAACTACACTCTCCTCAGGTCCAGCCAAAAAGAAAGGCAGTTTACAGCTGAAAACCCATTTACACAGGTTAAAAACCTCCTCACACAGGTCTGACCCTCTTTCACTCAGCCCTAGTCGAACCCCCTTTTAGTCTTTTACATCTCTATAAATAATAAACAAACCCCCCAGCCAAACAGTGCTCCAGACTTGCGCTTTAACTCTGCATTCTAAGAATAGTAAACAATTACAAAGATATCGACACCTGTAGACTATCTTTAAAGCAACAAGACAACAAATCAGAGGAAAACTAAATTTGGTACTGCTGCTTTGACATTTGGAGTTAGTTAATGGTTTGCTGGCAAATGGAAGTTAACAACATCATAATAACCAGTCGAATGCCTGAGGTCATTTTAGGTATGCTGCCAGTTGGAGGATTATGTTTAACCTCTTCCTAGAAAAAGGGACACCTCTTGCTGTAACTGTTGCTCATTCATGAAGGGTCATTTCGCCACTTGTCTTTCATGAAATGAAATTGTCTCTGGTTGAGCTGCCATCTGCATTTGAAACGATGCCTCAAAACAATGATGATCTACCCCATCTTCCACGTCCTGGTCTCCTTAATTATCAACAAATATTCGTACCCAGATTTATCTGAACTTGTGACATTCTGCATGACAGCTGTGTATGCAACCTTTCTGATGTCTGCAGGTAGAAATGTTGTGCTTCTGTCATTCAAGAAAGAATTGAATCGTCTTATTGCTTCTAATTTAGTTTCTTCATGCCCAAACTGAGCTAAGACTTCCAATATCTTCCCTCTTAACATTGCATTCAAGTGACTCTCACCTGGAATAGGATCCCAACCCAATTTCTCAGCTGCAAACTGAATAAGATTGATAGTGAATGACTTAAAATCAACAGCTGATTTGGGGATAACATTACTGACCACGCTAGAAACTTTGTAAGCAATATCAATTAAGCACGATAGCACAGAATAATCGAGCTCTTATCTGTAAACATCCATCAGAGAAAGTAATGCTGATAATGGTTGCTTGTAGGCAGAGCATAATGCATATGTATCATCCAAAACACCAAACCTATCGGTGGCATCCAAAAATCCTGCTTCTATTGCAGACCTTAGTCTTTTTGCAAACTCATCATCATATTGCACACGATAAAATGTAGTCTGTCCAACATTTATCTTTATCCAGCTTGGTTGGGAACCAACATCTTCTTGGGATGCTAGATTCTTCATCATCGATTTCATATGGATCTTGTGAGTCTTCAAAGTAGGCACTTCGCTTCTGCTCTATTTACCTAGAAGATTGTTTCCCTAGACTTGTCAATGACTTCATGCCAGCTGAGACTCTATTTTCTGTGCTCTTTGCTTGTGTAGTTTGTCCTGTATTTGAACTGATTAATCTATCCTTAATATGAAAAGTTTCACCATCCAAGGCATGATCATTATTAGAACCTGAAACTGAAAATTTTGAGGTTGGTATTGATGCGAATTTGCTCTTGTTCTTCTTAGAATTTGTGGAGTTCACAACCTTATCCTGTGAACCAGACAGCTTCACTGTTTTGCGATGCCCTCGCCCACCATTAGTAGTGCAAGAAAAAGAAGGAACCTCCCTGCTTCCTTTAAGGTCTTCTTCCAGAGTTATGACGGTGGCATATATTGGCAACTTAGCTTTCTTGTACAGTTTTTTGAACTGTGAATATCATTAACATCATTCGCAGTCATACTATATTTTTCACGTATCCCAGAAACTGGACCATGTGATTTGTGCCTCAAAAGCAGTCCAGAGAGAGTCTTGATAACATTAATCACAACAAAAATAAAGGAGAGCTCTGGTCCCTTACATTTTAACTTTAAACTCATCTCCAACAAGTGCTTCTGATTCTGCTCACTTAAGAAAGTAGCATTTTCCATCACCTTCATGCACTTTAGCAACATCCCTACACTCTCAACCGTTTTAGATGTTCTGGATGATTTGAGAACAAAATTTGAGCTTTGGTCCTCCAGATCCTCTTTTAGAATAGAAAAACAATTGATAACAACATTACAAACAACATCAAGCCCCCCCAGCTCTCGCAGCCTTGGAATACCAGTGGTCCTGTGTTTGCCATCTTTCGCACAACTAGTTTCATTGACACTATCAAACCCCAACTGCACTCTTCAATGTTCAACTAGATCGAAACTGGGATGACAAACTTGACCCTCCTCTAAAAATTCTCCATTGTCAACATCTCCAGCACTTGCCATTCCATGTAAAGGATAATAAAGAACCTGCACCCAAAATGCACATCGCTCGAACCCAGATACACCTACAGTTACACTGGTAAGTGCTGGTTCCTGAGAAACAAGATGATGCAACTGTCAAAAAGCCTGAGGTGATCCATCCATAAAATGCAGTGCACCAGTTAACCCAACTCGTATATCTACTCTGTTCATCTCTTGTTCTGTCAAATTAAGAACCTTCAAATACAATGTTAGCCTTCCATCATTTGCATCTGTTAAATGGTAGGCTTCAACATAGCATGGATCGCTGCTTCCATTTAGTGTGCACGCAGATGGTGGGGGCCTGAAATCTTCCAATTCTTTGGTAAGAAGTTGAGCTGCTCGTGAATATCGTGACCCCAAATGTTGTGCACATAGAAGAACTGCTTGAACATCTTGAAGTCTATTTGTAGCTGTGAGAGCTGAAGAATCCATGCTGAACAATACTTTATGCATATTTGAAATGATAATATTTAAGAGGTCTTCAGGGCCATCTGCCAGCAACAGATCCAAACCTTCTAAGTCAAAATCAACATTTGGAAAGAGCATTGGTATAACTTTCGACACCTGCGCAGTGCCTTCTATACACGCGTGCTTCTCTGCGTGACACCTTGTCTCTGGTTTGAGCATCTGTCATAGGGTTTTATACGCTGTGTTTATATATATTTTTTTATTCTCTGCGCAATATCCCACATTCACGTGGTGAAATAAACTTTAGGTGCTTATAATAGCCAACAGTTATGTAATCAATCAATTAAGTAAGCATGAGGCTTGGACATTGGAGTTTGGTGTTTGTGCTGTGCTAACTTGTGTGTTTGCGGTATGGTGCTTATCCCTTGGTGTCGAGCATTAGGAAGTTGGCCCTAGGCCAATATTTTTTGCTAAAAATTATGTTAATTTTTCACAAAACTATGCACAAAGGCAAAGGCCGAGGGGCCATTTTTTTGATAAATTTGCCAAACATAGATTATAAAACCCTAACTTAGGTTAATAAGCCCAATCTTATATTTACCCACAAGAACAACATTTTTTTGCCTTTCAAACCAATTCCCAATTTTGCTCAAAAATGTACCAAACTCGCTTTGAAGTTCGCGCGCAAGCATCCATTTTATGCTTGGTCAGTGTCGGGCATTTTCTTCTGCCTTTGCCATGCGTCATGAGTGAATACATCCGCCTAAATAGACAAATATTATTTAGAACGTTGATTCCCTATTATATAGGGTTCTAACATAGGCTCCACCTGGGGAAAATAGCTCTGAAAGAGGTGTTTAGAATCCATGAACTCTAAATTTCGCCGACCAGCTGCTCATTTGGCTGCCCCCAAACTGTAAACTGAAAATAAACTGTGAAGAGACAAAAAGAAAGTGCTCATCCTGATGAGCTTATTGGCATACTCCTACCTACCCTAATCTAACAGTTACTGCTTCAATCAGGTAATGAAAAAGTGCCAATGAAGCAAACTCAACAGTTGATCCCATGATTGGGCTTCCTCATCATGCTTGATGAAAATCAAGACTGCAATATGCACTGGTAGCTGGTGATATATTTGTTCATTATAGAGAAAACAAGATTGAATAGTTATACTGAAAAGGAGCTCCATATAATTTGCAACCGGGTCAATAAACATACGATCTATTGGTTGATTCTCTAGGTATTCATTCAACATTCTAACATGGATAAGTTTCCCATCCGTGTCCTCCATATTAGACCATGACTGCAACTGTTCAATTTCAGCCTTATGCTTACAAACAAAAGATTCATCAATCAGAAAATCGAAAGAGGACACAATATCTTTTGGTTTTGGAGACGTGAGTTGCTCACAAAATTGCTTTGGAGATTGGAAACTGTAGGACTGAATCTGAGTTTTCAAAAGCTCAATATCCCTTTCGAGTTTTTCAGCCAACATCACTAGAACACAAATTTTAAATTCATGAGGAAAAATTTTCGATTTCCAACAATGAGACAGGGTAGTTAACGAAACTTCTTCAATTGGAAAATCTGCCAACTCATCCCCGAAATATTTTATAGCTTCACAATACATAGGATTTTCCCCATACCTTGTCATCTTGAAGCTTCATCAAGGCTCTGAAATCTGGATTCTTCAGCAGTGAAGTCACTTGCGATCTTTGAAGCACGGGATCTTGAGCAATGGAGTCACCAGGTGAAAGGTACAACCTTCCTATGTTTGGCTTCTGGTCACCATCAGAAGTCAAATCTGAACTTTAAGTGCAGATCTGGAGAAGTTCCCCAGCGGAGTCGCCAAAAATGTTAACGCTTTGTAATTTGCCTAAGGCTGCCGAGGCAATCACAGAGGTAACCTCGAACCACTTCGATTCTTGGATCTAGCCCTCCAAGACTCAGAGAGGGATCTCTCTTTTAGATTTATCTTTGTTTTTAAGGGATGGGTTTTAGGCTAGTTATAAAAGCAATGAAAATATAGAGCTTTTGATTTTGAGATGGTTACTTTGGGACAACAAGGAGGGCCATTGGGAAAATGGGGTCTGCGTTTAAAAAGTGATTCACATCTCAGATCTGGACAAGAATTTTACACAGGGCAAGGTAGCAGAAACATTGGATCGATTTAAGTTTTGATGGCGTCGGTTTGAGGAAGAAGTAGGGGGGGTAAAAGCCAGGCACAGGAGCAGATAAGAATTCCTGAACTAAGATTTTAGAAGATAAACATAAAGATTACCACAAGCTGAGAGGCAGAGTATCTATTGATAAATTCTACCTCTTTTACTCTCCTTCTGGTAATAAGAACTGAAAACAAAATGTAAAGAAGACAGGAAATACATTAACAAAGAAGAACACCACCAACATTCCCACATAGAAATCCTATGAAAAACTTATGCCCATTACTGATTGATTATCTAAAAATTACAGCAAATGATCTGTGGCCAAACATAGCCCACTGTCCAGCAAATAAAACTACACTCTCCTCAGGTCCAGCCAAAAAGAAAGGTAGTTTACAGCTGAAAACCCATTTACACAGGTTAAAAACCTCCTCACACAGGTTTGACCCTCTTTCACTCAGCCCCAGTCGAGCCCCCTTTTAGTCTTTTACATATCTATAAATAATAAACAAACCCCCCAGCCAAACAGTCCTCCAGACTTGCGCTTTAACTCTACATTCTAAGAATAGTAAATAGTTACAAAGATATCGACACCTGTAGACTATCTTTAAAGCAACAAGACAACAAATCAAAGGAAAACTAAATTTGGTACTGCTGCTTTGACATCTGGAGTTAGTTAATGGTTTGCTGGCAAATGGAAGTTAACAACATCATAATAAATCAGTCGAATGCCTGAGGTCATTTTAGGTATGCTTCCAGTTGGAGGATTATGTTTAACCTCTGCCTAGAAAAAGGGACACCTCTGCCACCTTGCTGTAACTGTTGCTCATTCATGAAGGGTCATTTCGCCACTTGTCTTTCATGAAATGAAACTGTCTCTGGTCGAGCTGCCATCTGCATTTGAAACGATGCCTCAAAACAATGATGATCTACCCCATCTTCCACATCTTGGTCTCCTTAATTATCAACAAAGATTCATACCCAGATTTATCTGAACTTGTGACATTCTGCATGAGAGCTGTGTATGCAACCTTTCTGATGTCTGCAGGTAGAAATGTTGTGCTTCTGTCATTCAAGAAAGAATTGAATCATCTTCTTTCTTCTACTTTAGTTTCTTCATGTCCAAACTGAGCTAAGACTTCCAATATCTGCCCTCTTAACATTGCATTCAAGTGACTCTCACCTGGAATAGGATCCCAGCCCAGCTTCTCAGCTGCAAAATGAAGAAGATTGATAGTGAATGACTTAAAATCAGCAGCTGATTTGGGGATAACATTACTGACCACACTAGAAACTTTGTAAGCAATATCAATTAAGCACGATAGCACAGAATAGTCGAGCTCTTGTCTGTAAACATCCATCAGAGAAAGTAATGCTGATAATGGATGCTTGCAGGTAGAGCATAATGCATACGTATCATCCAAAACACCAAACCTATCGGTGGCATCCAAAAATTCTGCTTCTATTGCAGACCTTAGTCTTTTTGCAAACTCATCATCATATTGCACACGATAAAATGCAGTCTATCCAACATTTATCTTTATCCATCTTGGTTGGGAACCAACATCTTCTTGGGATGCTAGATTCTTCATCATCGATTTCATATGGATCTTGTAAGTCTTCAAAGCAGGCACTTCTCTTCTGCTCTATTTACCTAGAAGATTGCTGCCCTAGGCCTGTCAATGACTTCATGCCAGCTGAGACTCTATTGTCTGTGCTCTTTGCTTGTGTATTTTGTCCTGTATTTGAACTGATTAATCTATCCTTAATATGAAAAGTTTCACCATCCAAGGCATGATCATTATTAGAACCTGAAACTAAAAATTTTGAGGTTCGTATTGATGCGAATTTGCTCTTGTTCTTCTTAGAATTTGTGGAGTTCACAACCTTATCCTGTCAACCAGACAACTTCACTGTTTTACGACGCCCTCGCCCACCATTAGCAGTGCAAGCAAAAGAAGGAACCTCCCTGCTTCCTTTAAGGTCTTCTTCCAGAGTTATGACTGTGGCATATATTGGCAACTCAGCTTTCTTGTACAGTTTTTTGAATTGTGAATATCATTAACATCATTCGCAGTCTTACTATATTTTTCACGTATCCTAGAAACTGGACCATGTGATTTGTGCCTCAAAAGTAGTCCAGAGAGAGTCTTGATAACATTAATCACAACAATAATAAAGGAGAGCTTTGGTCCCTTACATTTTAACTTTAAACTCATCTCCAACAAGTGCTTCTGATTCTGCTCACTTAAGAAAGTAGCATTTTCCATCACCTTCATGCACTTTAGCAACATCCCTACACTCTCAACCGTTTTAGATGTTCTGGATGATTTGAGAACAACATTTGAGCTTTGGTCCTCCAGAGCCTCTTTTAGAATAGAAAAACAATTGAGAACAACATTACAAATAGCATCAAGCCTCCCCAGCTCTCGCAGCCTTGGAATACTAGTGGTCCTGTGTTTGCCATCTTTCGCACAACTAGTTTCATTGACACTATCAAACCCCAACTGCACTCTTCAATGTTCAACTAGATCGAAACTGGGACGACAAACTTGACCCTCCTCTAAAAATTCTCCATTGTCAACATCTCCAACACTTGCCATTCCATGTAAAGGATAATAAAGAACCTGCACCCAAAATGCACATCGCTCGAACCCAGATACACCTACAGTTACACTGGTAAGTGTTGGTTCCTGAGAAACAAGATGATGCAACTGTCGAAAATCCTAAGGTGATCCATCCATAAAATGCAGTGCACCAGTTAACCCAACTCGTATATCTACTTTGTTCAGCTCTTGTTCTGTCAAATTAAGAACCTTCAAATAAATTGTTAGCCTTCCATCATTTGCATCTGTTAAATGGTAGGCTTCAACATAACATGGATCGCTGCTTCCAGTTAGTGTGCACGTAGATGGTGGGGGCCTGAAATCTTCCAATTCTTTGGTAAGAAGTTGAGCTGCTCATGAATACCGTGACCCCAAATGTTGTGCACATAGAAGAACTGCTTGAACATCTTGAAGTCTATTTGTAGCTGTGAGAGCTGAAGAATCCACGCTGAACAATACTTTATGCATATTTGAAATGATAATATTTAAGAGGTCTTCAGGGCCATCTACCAGCAACAGATCCAAACCTTCTAAGTCAAAATCAACATTTGGACAGAGCATTGGTATAACTTTCGACACCTGCGCAGTGCCTTCTATACATGCGTGCTTCTCTGCGTGACACCTTGTCTCTGGTTTGAGCATCTGTCATAGGGTTTTATACGCTGTGTTTATATATATATTTTTTGATTCTCTGCGCAATATCCCACATTCGCGTGGTGAAATAAACTTTAGGTGCTTATAATAGCCAACAGTTATGTAATTAATTGATTAAGTAAGCCCGAGGCTTGGACATTGGAGTTTGGTGTTTGCGCTGTGTTGACTTGTGTGTTTGCTGTATGGCGCTTATCCCTTGGTGTCTAGCATTAGGAAGTTGGCCCTAGGCCAATATTTTTTGCTAAAAATTATGTTAATTTTTCACAAAACTATGCACAAAGGCAAAGGCCGAGGGGCCATTTTTTTGATAAATTTGCCAAACATAGATTATAAAACCCTTACTTAGGTTAATAAGCCCAATCTTACATTTACCCACAAGAACAACAATTTTTTGCCTTTCAAACCAATTCCCAATTTTGCTCAAAAATGTACCAAACTCACTTTGAAGTTCGCACACAAGAATCCATCTTATGCTTGGTCAGTGTCGGGCGTTTTCTTCCGCCTTCGCCATGCGTCATGAGTGAATACATCCGCCTAAATAGACAATTATTATTCAGAACACCAATTCCCTATTATATAGGGTTCTAATAGGTCCTTTGAGAAATATAAAACAACTCCAACACTATTGATATTTTGACCACTTTGAGAAGACCCATAAAAAACCCAACATAAATATTTATTTATTTCTACCTCCTAGACCACAGCCTATGACCAAACTCCAAGACAACATGCACCAAGACGATCGCCACATGAATCCTCTGGAGTGGCAAACCTCCCAATTTCATGATCTGATGTCGCTTTCCCTCAGATATTTTGACGCCCCTGGTTTACTTCAGGACTTCGACATTCAGGAGTTTCAAACATTCCTACCCCTTTTCCTATGAAGTACTCCATACCCGGAGTTACATATCGAGTGCCTCACGTCCCTCATGAATGAAAATTATGATCTTCTTTTGGACTTCAGTTTTTGGGAGTTCCAAGCACTCCAACTCTTTTTCTCTTAGAGTGTTTTCTTCTAAAGTTAAGGATCGTGCGCCAAACATCCCTCTCATTCGATAGTGGGGATCCACTTCGGGTGTCCCTCTACTCCGCATTGCTTTCTCCCCTCTTCTAATGTACGCGATCTACTGACGCATGTCTCCCGTAGATCGACAACTATAAATTACTTTGGCTCTTCGGGCTTCAGGAGTTTCAACCTCTCCCCACTCAATTTCTCCCAGATTGATTTCACTCAAATTCGACGATATTTTGATGCGTGTCTCTCTCAAATCAACGGTCACGATTTACTTCAAGATTACTCAACTCACATGACCCCACTTTCCTCTAAAGTGGCTATCTCCCGAAATGGAAGATCTGCTGACACCTATCCTTAGCTAACAGATGGCTCAGATGAACTCCGGCTCTCTGGCCTTCAGGATTTCTTATTCAACACATCCCCTTTTTTCCTAAAGTAATTTCACCTGAAGCACAAGATCTGATGACACCTGTCCCTTTAGCTTGGATGGCTCAGATCTTCTTCGACTCTTCGACTCATAACTTCTGTTCAAGGGTCCTTTGGATCCCATTGTGTGCCACTCTGAGAGTGACACCTGGAAACCTCGTCGCTCGACACATGGGCTCCCACAGG
Source organism: Picea engelmannii (assembly GCA_009831015.1). NCBI lineage: Eukaryota > Viridiplantae > Streptophyta > Pinopsida > Pinales > Pinaceae > Picea > Picea engelmannii. Next base: position 195,938 of record ML814593.1, read on the forward strand.
ATATTGATGTTGATACTCCCATCCCCACAATCGAACGGTCATGAGGGATCCCAAAAGAACCTTAGATCCATGATCCACATCAACTTCGAGACTTCGGGTCTTCGGGGGTTTTGGTGCTACCAAACCTCTGTCCTCTCGAAGTTGTCAATGTCGAACTAACTATATCGTAGATTTGATGGTTAGAATATTTCCCAGGAATCCTCAGACCTACAACCCATATTAACTTTGAGACTTCAGGGGGTTTCACCTCCTATGCAACGAATATGCTCGATTCACCGGACCCATGAATTCTGAAGGGTTCTAAGGGTTAAAACCCACATTCTTTCTCTAGATTCGATGATCGTGAAGAAATTCAGCCTCTCCTGTACTAATCTCATCCATTCATCTTTCAAATGAAATGATCTCTCCTTTAGGGGATTGAAACTCACTATTCTACCTGATTTCTATCAACTCCTTAAATACTTAAGTATTTTTCACTAATTCTCCTAAACTCAACGCTTAGAGAAATCCTTCGTGCACCTATTATGCTCATCTATCAACTCTAGAACTTAAGGGTTCTCAGGCTCTGCCTGCCTCATAGAGATCCTATGCACACGGGCACTATCTCTCCTGAGATTTAGCAGATTCCTTCCTCCAAGGAACTCATAACAACTAGGAGTGTCGACATGCACACGTGAAATTGTGCCCAAGTTCGACGGACTCACAATTATTTTCTCTAGTTTAAGCCATCACAAGGTTATCAAATTACGAGTACAAGTCATGTACGAACCACAAAATTTATTACTTTCCTAAATACATAATCAAGAATAAATAAAAGGGATACAGTATAACCATTAAGCAGATATGTACATCCCTGAAGCATTCACAGGATATCCAACTTTAATCTATAGTTACAGTCCAATTACATAGGATATGAGAATACTTATCTATTATAGGTGCCAACCAACTAACTAACTATGGGTGTTCGCCTCTCCACACAACCATAGGCTTAGAGGCATTCATTCTTAAAACTCTGGCCACCCCCGTGCCAAGCCATGATATCACCAGGGAACTCTCGTAGTTTCTCAAGGATTATTTCTCTGTTTTAGCTTCTGCTCGGGTTCTATTCTCTACAAACTTTCATAGATCTCTTTCTTTATCATGGACTTGGAAAGGTTTATGATATTCTCACTTAGAATCAAGATCGCGGCCTTATTTTCATTATCCGCTGGAGATCTCTGTGCACTCTCCTCTCTGTTTATATCTTTTTCCTTGACTCTATTTTCTTTATATCTTTTCCCAGTATGGTTCTCGACCCATCCTGTTCCTTTTGTCAGAAGGGAACTCAAGTCAACTTGGTTTACCAGACCTTGCGGTACTTTGGGATGACATATTTATTCATACCATGCTTCCATTCATGGGGGTGATTGAATGGTCAACCACCATTCCTTTTTCATTAATTGATTTCTCTCCTTGGGATCCAGAGAGGCTCATTATATCAACAAAGGGAGTTTGGGTCATTTGAACTAATTGACCCTCTCTACAATCTCCTCACTCTTTCCTATAGTGATATCATGGCTAGTACTTCAAGGATTCACCCCCACACTCAATCATTGGCAGTTTAAACCATAATATATTTACATTGTTCCCATGTGATGTAGGAGCATCACCAACAATAAGCGAACGCGGGGAAAGCGCCAACGCATTTTGGCACATGATGAATTGTTTGAAATTTTTTGAAGTTGGATGTGCAAAACTTAAATAAGATAATTAAGGAAGAGTGTACTTCTTGATTGGAATCAGACCGTGAGCATCCAAATCTCGTCTAAAGGACTGAGAGGCATTTATACTAGTAAATGTAAGAAGGTAGCTTTGAATTCTTAGATTTGACAGTTTTAGGAGCCAGAGGGAAAATAGATATAGACACCCTCACTTGTATCATGGCATCATTAGCAACATAATCGATCAAGAGAGCATAGAGAAGAAGAAACAGAGAGTTGTGTAGAGTAAAAACCCATGTACAAAAGTTCTGGATTAATACAAATATATTTAGTTTAGACTCATGGTGTCCAATTGCTTTCTGTGTTATGCATGATGATTGATATATTCTTGTTTACTCTCTGTTATGCATTTGCTTTGATGTGTGAACATATGATTTCATATTTAATGTCTGAAATCTAAAGAGAGGGAGAGTAAGGAATGAGTTTCAATTGTTTCTTTGTTTGAGCAAGAGTTTTCCCGCAAGGAGTGCAGTGAAATTATCCACAAGGTGTGCATTGATAGAAGTCATAGTTTGTCTCTGCAAGATCAGGTGAGATAACATTGTTCTCATTCTCATAGAAGTGTAAGTAAAGCACAGGAGCTCTGTAAAGAGTGCGCAGGTCGAGTGAAGTCTCATTGTTTGCAACCTGAGCGAAATTGTTGAAAGACTGTTGTCGCAGGGAGTGTGCAGAGTCAAAGAGGTTCAAATACTTGGAAGTATTTGAAGAATTAGCACAAGGAGTGTGCGTAGGAACTTTCCCCAAAGGACTTGAGGATTTTTCAATCAAGCTCAGGAGGGATAGGATTTTCGAAGCTGTCGAAGAAAATCTCTAAAGGGCTAGGGCCTTGAAGTGTCGGAAGGAGGCACAACGACATTGTTTGCTGGTGAATAAATTTTGTGAAGAGATACCATGTTCATTTCATAGAAATCGTCAGGGAGGAATTTGACGGTCAGAATTCTCCGAGGGGAATTCGAAAAATCCCGAGAACCGTCAGATCTTGCAGAGGAGCAAGAAGGTTACAGTGAGTGTTTTTCAAAGTGCAAGCTTAGGAGAAATTGGGTTGTAGGATTAGAACCAATAGGAACCGTTGGATCACTCACGAAATCTCATCTCGGGGTTTCATGAGTTGGAGAACTGAAATCCTTGCCACAAGATTCGTGAGGTTGCGAAAGGTGAAGTCGTGAAACCGTGAAAGAATATGAGCTGTCCGATTGGAAGGACACATGTCACAAGATCCTCTCTATCAGGGATTCAAATATCGAAGGTTAGAGAGGGAAGTTCTTCGACTTCACAAGTGGTGAAGTCGCAAGAGAATCACAACCATCAATCAGAGGAGTACAGGTGGCAGAGATCTAGGGATCTCGCGAACTTGGAGGTTCACAAGGTGAGAGCCTAGAAGTTGGGTGCTCCAAGTTGCGAGTGGCGAAATTGCAAGGAGCGAGGACAGCCTTAGGATCCAGGTCAAGTGAGGATCGTTGGATCCGAGTCTCACCACACCTATCACGCATTCGGAGGTTGAAGGTGGAGAAGAACCTGACAACACATAGTGGACAAATGGAATACTTTTCGAAACAAAGGTTAAACCTTTGTTGGCCATTTCGGGGTTTTGTGAGTTGGAGAACAGAGAATATAGCATTAGGATTCACAAAGTCGCGAAGTCCAAAACTGAAAAAGGTGGGAAGTTCCATTGTGGGACCTGCGTTGATGACGTGTTGGAATTTCAACGTTTTGGCATATCAGCAGATAGGAAATCAAGACTTCTGTCCTGAAAGTCCCGAAGTCACGAGTTGTGATAAGAGGTAGCGAGGAGTTCGAGATCTCGGCATTTTGAGTGTTGGGATACAATAGAGGTAGTGATTCAGGAAGAGAAGTCGTGAAGTATTGAAATTCGGGCACGAGGGACATGTGGTAGAACCACGAAGTGGGCCTAGGAAGAAGACAGGCAGACACGCGTTGCCTAGAGGAAGGAGTCAATATTCTGTTGACTTCTCGCATCTCAGAAATTCGCGAGACAAGAGTACATGAGATCGACGGTGAAACTCATGAAGTGGCGAGTTGCGAGAGGTGATGGCATTTAAGCCTATCCGGTGGTCACACACAGAAGGTGCTGACAGAGAAGGAGTCATAACCATTTCATGATATCGGGTATCACGGATTTGAGAAGGAAGAGTCGAGAGTCACGACTCATGAACTCGCGAGATTGCGAGTTGTGAAAAGGACCTGTGGAACGATAAAATTGAGATTCCCGTGAGGAATTGAAGAGCTGATCCGGCTTAAGGGGATAAAGAACGATCCTGTGAGTGGATCTCAGTCTGAGAGCCGATAGGTCTATGTTAGTGTGGTATCAGAGGTTGACTCTGTTTGTATACTTCAGACAGGGAAAGAGAGAAAGAAAATCTCATCCATGCCACCGAGAAGAAGAGACAGACAAACACCCGATCCGCTAGAGGATAGGGAAATGCCAGAAGGAAGGGGTAGGCAGGTGCCAAATCCAACCATGGAAAGATATATACATGACTTACGTGCCAGAGTTGTGGACATGGAAATAAAATAGAGGTGCACAACTGGTGTTGGGGATGTCAGTGATTTCGAAATTTAAAATGAAGTTGGACATGAAGGAGAAGAAGTCACAACAAAAGATGCAGCAAATGAACACCTGATTAGGGATGTTGCAAGAATGGGTGCTAGAGTAAAAATGGATATTCCAGTATATGAAGGAAACCTAGATGCCGAAGATCTTCTAGACAGGATTAGAGCTCTGGACACATATTTTGACTATGAAGATATCAAGGAGGACAAAAAGGTAAAACATGTTGTCACAAGATTGAAAGGATATGCAACATTGTGGTGGGATGAGCTACAAGCTACCATACACTACAAAGGAAAGCAGAAAATCAAGAGTTGGGATAGGATGATCACAAAGATGAAGGCAGAATTCATTCCCAAGGATTACCAGATTACTCTATTTCAAAGAATGCAGAATTTGAGACAGAAGTTGATGACAGTGAAGGAGTACACTGAAGAATTCTACAGGCTGAACATCAGGGCAGGTCATCGCAAAAGTGATGATGAAAAAGTTTCTAGGTACATGAATGGTCTAATATATGACATTCGGGATGAGATGAGCATGATGACCATCTGAACGGTGGAAGATGCTTATCAGATGGCTCTAAAAGCTGAAGAGAAGCTGAGCTGAAAACAAGGTCAAAGAGGTCGAGCCAGAAGTCAGCCCAGAGGCAAATCAGTTGCCCAGGATAGAAATCAGAAACCCAAGGAAGAGTGGAAGAAACCTCAGACTCAAACTGAGAGAGGTGGAAGATCATAGAGAGGGCAGCATATCGAACAGAGAGGTCAGTACGCTGATGGAAACATTTTTCCTCGTACCAGAGGTAGAGGAAGAGGAAGAGGTGGAGTAGTGAAATGCTTCACATGCAGAAAGGTCAGACATAAATCTTGTGAGTGTCCAGATAGAAAGAAAGAAGGAGGTGAAACTAACATTGCCAAATCATAGAGGAAGAATGTTGAGGCAGAGGATGCTGAAGGTGGAAGATCGCTGATGATGCAAAAATTTCTCTTAACGCCAGAGAAGGAGGTGGAGAATCCAGTGCAAAGGAACAGTCTTTTTCAGACTGCTTGCAAGACCAAGGACATGGTATGCAAGGTCATTGAGGACAATGGTAGCACATATAATCTCGTTTCTACAGAGATGGTAGAAAATCTGGAGCTAGAGACTATTGAACATCCGAGCCCATACAGAGTTTCATGGCTACAAAAAGGACATCAGGTAAATGTCACTAAACAATGTTTAGTTGAATTTAAAATAGGAGGGTATAAAGATGAAATACTCTGTGATGTTATTCCCATGGATGTTTGTCATATATTGCTGGGTAGACCATGGCAATATGACAGAAATGTGATTCATGATGGGAGGAAGAACACATACACCCTAGAGAAGAATGGGAGAACTCACATGTTGTTGTCGATTAAGGACAAAGAGGTGAAACCTGAAGTAAGTAACACTGTACTTCTCATGAGTGGGAAGGAACTTCTTACAGAGGTTAAGAAGAAGGAGGAACCACAATTCATTGTGTTCAAGAATCCTAATTTTTTTTTAACCAGTACAAGGGTAGATGATTTATCAGAAGAGGTTCAGAAACTGTTGGAAGAGTTTGTTGACATAGTAGTGGATGAACTACCTTGTTCGTTTCCACCGATCAAAAGTGTGAGTCATCATATTGATCTCATACCTGAAGCTATTTTACCAAACAAAGCAATGCACAGATTGACACCACAGGAGAATGAAGAGGTCAAAAGACAGGTCCAGGACTTAATGGACAAGGGGTTGTTAGAGAAAGCTTGAGTCCATATGTTGTTCCGACAGTGCTCAGTTTGAATAAAGATGGAGGATGGAGGATGTGTACTGACTCGAGGGAAATCAACAAGATAACCATCAGATACATATTTCCATTGCCAAGGATGGATGATTTGATGGATTTCTTGAGTGGAGCCAATTTTTTTTCGAAGGTTGATTTGAAAAGTGGATATCACCAGATTCGTATGAGAGAAGGTGATGAATGGAAGACAACCTTCAAGACTAATGAAGGGTTGTAAGAGTGGCTTGTTATACCATTTGTCTTAACGACTGCGCCAAGTACTTTCATGAGGTTGATGAATGAAGTCCTGAAGGATTTCATCGAAAAGTTTGTCATTGTGTATCTTGATGACATATTGATTTTCAGTAAAATAGAGGCAGAGCATCTGAAACATTTGGCTACAAGAGAAGCTACTAATAAACATGAAGAAATCCTCGTTCATGAAGACAAAGCTCATTTATTTGGGGTTTGTTATTTCTGCAGATGAGTTGAGGATGGATCCAGATAAGGTGGAAGTAATTAAGAATTGGCCATCACCAAAGAGTATATTTCAGGTGAGAAGTTTTCATGGATTGGCTAGTTTCTACCGGAAGTTCATTAGGAATTTCAGTGGAATTAGTGCACCAATGATGGACACAGTGAAGAAGAGACATAAGTCTTTTCACTAGATAGAAGATGCAGAGAAAAGATTCAATTTGTTGAAAAGGAAAATCACGGAACAACCAATTTTGGTGTTGCCGGATTTCAAAAAGACATTTAAGGTAAAATGTGATGCAAGTGGATTTGCAATAGGGGAAGTCTTGAGCCAAGAAGATAGGTCGATAACATACTTTAGTGATAAGCTTAGTGAAGCGAAAGTGAAATACTCCATGCATGACAAGGAGTTCTATGCTATTATTCAGGCATTGAAGAAGTGGAGACACTACTTGATTCCTAACGAGTTTGTCTTATACAGTGACAATCATGCTTTGCAATTTGTGACTCAACAGGAGAAGTTGAATCAAAGACATTTTAAATGGGTTGAATACATGTAGAAATTTACTTTTGTAATTAAGCATATTTCTAGAACTGCTAACAAAGTTGTTGATGCTTTGAGCGGGAAATGTTTGCTGTTGCAGGAGTTCAGAGTCAAAACACCGGGTTTTGATGATCTCAGGGACATGTACAGAGATGATCCAGATTTTAAGAAGGTGTATGAAGCAGTTGAGAATCCAATTCTCAGGGATAGAAGCCAATGGATAGAATACATGATCGAGGAAGGATTATTGTTTAAGCATAATCAACTTTGTATTCCAAAATGCTCCATGAGGGAGAATTTGCTGAAGGAGAAACACAATGGAGGATTGGCGGGCATTTCGGTCATGACAAGACGTTCTCAAAGTTAAATGAGTCATATTTTTGGCCAGGAATGAGAGAATATCTCAAAATATTCGTGGACAGATGTATAATTTGTCATCATTCAAAAGGGAAGAGGCAGAATGTAGGCTTTTATCAACCGTTACCCATACCTGACAGGCTGTGGGATGCAATAAGCATGGACTTCATATTGGGGCTGCCAAGAACACAAAGAGGGTTTGATTCAATATTTGTGGTAGTGGATAGATTTTCTAAGATGGCACACTTCATACCGTGTCAGAAAACTAGTGACGCAACTCACATTCCGAATCTGTTTTTCAAAGAAGTCATTCGACTTCATGGCTTACCAAGGAGCATAGTTTCGGATCGAGACACCAAGTTCATGGGACACTTTTGGAGAACCTTATGGAAAAAGCTGGGAACAAACTTGTCGTTCAGTTCAACTTATCATCCTCAGATGGATGGACAGACATAATTTGTGAACATAAGTTTGGGAGACTTGCTGAGGAGCTTAGTGATAGAACACCACAGTCAGTGGGATAATATTCTGCCACAGGCAGAATTTGCTTATAATGATTCAATCAACAGAAACATAGGGAAGATTCCATTCCAGATTGTTTATGGGATGCAACCATGAGGAGTTTCAGAATTGACAGATTCATAACAGAATGCAACTAGGAGTGCTAGTGCAGAGGATTTCACAGAAGCAATGAAGGAACTTCACAGCCAGGTGAAGGAGCGATTGAAAAAATCAAGCCAAGAGTATACGAACATAGAAGATCAACATGGGAGACAACTTCAATTTGAGGTTGGTGATTTTATTCTGGCACATCTGTGAAAAGAAATGTTCTCGAAGGGGACATATAACAAACTGAAGATGAAGAAGATCAGACCATGTAAGGTCTTGAAGAAATTTGGGGCAAATGTTTATGAGATTGAATTACCCAAGGGGATCAGAATTTCTCCGATATTCAATGTCTTAGATTTGTATGCATACAAAGTAGGAAAAAGTGATGAACAACTAGAGGTTCAGTGGACTAAACAGATGCCAGTTGCAGAGAAGCCACAGATAGAAAGAATATTGGACAAGAGAGTTAGCAAAAGGACCAGAAGAAGGGAATATTTTGAATACTTGGTCAAGTGGAAGGGACACCTAGTTGAAGATGTTAGCTGGGAGAATGAAGTAGAGATTTAAAATCATGGGTAGACTGTGTGAGAGCTCATGGATAGGAGCCCATGAAAATTTTCAAGCGAGGGAGTATGATGCAGGAGCATCGCCAACAACAAGCGAGCGTGGGGAAAGCGCCAACGCATTTTGGCACATGATGAATTGTTTGAAATGTTTTGAAGTTGGATGCACCAAACTTAAATAATATAATTAAGGAAGGGCGTACTTCTTGATTGTAATCGGACATTGAGCGTCCCATTCTCATTTGAAGGACTAAGAGGCATTTATACTAGTAAATGTAAGTAGGTAGCTTTGAATTCTTAGATTTGACAATTTTAGGAGACGGAGGGAAAACGGATATAGACACCCTCACTTGCATCATTGTATCATTAACAACATAATCGATCAAGAGAGCATAGAGAAGAAGAAATAGAGAGTTGTGTAGAGTAAAAACCCATGTACAGAACTTCTGGATTAATACAAAGATCTTTAGTTCAGACTCATGGTGTCCAGTTGCTTTCTGTGTTATGCATGTTGATTGATATATGATTGTTTACTCTCTGTTATGCATTTTATTTGATGCATGAACGTATGATTTCATATTTAATGTCTGAAATCTGAAGAGAGGGAGAGTGAGGAATGAGTTTCAATTGTTTCTCCATCTAAGCAAGAGTTTTCCTGCAAGGAGTGCAGTGAAATTGTCCGCAAGGTGTGCGTTGACAGAAGTTAGAGTTTGTCTCTGCAAGATCAGGAGAGATAACATTGTTCTCATTCTCGCAGAAGTATAAGTTAAGCATAGGAGACATGCAAGGAGTGCGTAGGCTAAGTGAAGTCTCAGTGTTTGCAACCTGAGAAAAATTGTTGAAAGACTGTTGTCGCAGGGAGTGCACAGAGTCGAAGAGGTTCAAATACTTGGAAGTATTTGAAGAATTGCCGCAAGGAGTGCGCGCAGGAACTTTCCCCAAAGGACTTAAGAATTTTTCAATCAAGCTCAGGAGGGATAGGATCTTCGAAGCTGTCGAAGAAAATCTCTAGAGGGCTAGGGCCTTGACGTGTCGGAAGGAGGCGCAACGACATTGTTTGTTGGTGGATAAATTTTGTGAAGAGATACCGTGTTCATTTTGTAGAAATCGTCAAGGAATTTGATGGTTGGAATTCTCCGAGGGGAATTTGCAAAATCTCGAGAACCATCAGATCTTGCTGAGGAGAAAGAAGGTTACGATGAGTGTTTTTCGAAGTGCAAGCTCAGGCGAAATTGGGCCATAGGATTAGAACCAACAGGGACCGTTGGATCACTCACGAAATCTCATCTTGGGGTTTCGTGAGTTGGAAAACTGAAAGCCTTGCCACAAGATTCATGAGGTTGCGAAAGGTGAAGTCGTGAAACTGTGAAAGAATCTGAGTCATCTGATTGGAAGGACACATGTCACAAGATCCTCTCTATCGGGGATTCGAACATCGGAGGTCAGAGAAGGAAGTTCTTTGACTTCACGAGTGGTGAAGTTGCGAGAGAATCGCAACCATCCATCGGAGGAGGATAGGTGGGAAAGATCTAGGGATCTCGCGAACTCAGAGGTTCACAAGGTGAGAGCCCAGAAGTTGGGTTCTCCAAGTCACGAGTGGAAAAATTGCGAGGAGCGAGGACATCCTTAGGATCCAGGTCATGTGAGGACCATTGGATTAGAGTCTCACCGTGCTTATCACACATTTGGAGGTTGATGGTGTAGAAGAACTTGACAACACATAGTGGACAGGTGGCATACTTGTCGACACAAAGGTCAAACCTTTGTTGACCATTTCAAGGTTTTGTGAGTTGGAGAACCGATAATATAGCATTAGGATTCGTGAAGTCACGAAGTCCGAAACTCAAAAAGGTGGGAAGTTCCGTTGTGGGACCCACGTTCATGACGTGTCAGAATTTCGACATTTTGGCATATTGGCGTATAGAAAGTCGATACTTCTGTCCCGAAAGTCCCGAAGTCACAAGTTGCGATAAGAGGTAGCGATGAGTTCGGGATCTCGGCAATTTGGGTGTTGGGATACAATGGAGGTAGGGCTTCGGGAAGTGAAGTTGTGAAGTGCTGAAAGTCGGGCACGAGGGACACGTGGTGGAACCACGAAGTGGGCCCGAGAAGAATATAGGTGGACATGCATCGCCTGGAGGAAGGTGTCAATATTTTGTTGACTTCTCGCGTCTCAGGATTTTGTGAGAGAAGAGTACGTGAGCTCGACGGTGAAACTCGTGAAGTGGAGAGTTGCGAGAGGCATTGGCATTTAAGCCTAGCCGATGGTCACACACAAAAGGTCTTGATAGAGAAGGAGCCATAACCATTTCGCGATCTCGGGTATCACGGATTTGAGAAGGAAGAGTCGGGAGTCACGACTCGGAAACTCACGAGATTGCAAGTTGCGAAAAGGACCTGTGAATCGATAAAATTGAGATTCCCATGAGGAATCGAAAGAGCTGATCTGGCTCAAGTGTATAGAGAACAATCCTGTGAGAGGATCTCGGTTCGAGGGTCGATAGGTCTACATCACCATGCCATATCATGGTAATTATAATTAATGATTAATTACAAGCTGGGGGAAATAGGGGTGTTACATGATCCCACTAAATCAGAGAAGTGAGTGAGATCCAAACCGATCAGAGTCCACCTCATCCTTTTGGAGATTCCATTCTATAACCTTCAAGAAATTCACCTTTTTCCTTTGTTTGAGCATCGCCACACCCTCAACATAAAAACCTGCGACAACGTCGCAGACCACTGTGGTGAAACATGTGATGCTTGGGGATCGTTGCAACCTTAACACTGGAAATGTGCAACGATCTTCTTTGATATGGTTTTTCATTAAGGAAAAGATGATTCCATTTCTTAGGAGAAATTCTTATTTCTTCAATAGCCTTACGGGAACAAAGAATTAGGCAATACACATATCATTAGTGATCACGAGGGTGAAGAAAATAATGTGTAACACATACAAAGATTCAAATGGGATCATTTTCAATGAAGCTTGATACCCATTATTATAGGAAAACTCAACCAAGTGCAAGTAATATTCCCACTTACAGGGCTTATCCATCTCATACATTCTCAAAATGTCTTCAATTACTTTGTTAAATGTCTCTCTCTTCCCATCGGACTATGGATGGTATGTTGTGCTAAAGTTCATATTTGTACCAAATCCTTTAAACAACCCCCCCCCCCCCCNTTAAAGTAAACTTTGTGTCTTTGTTTGAGACAATTTCTTTAGGTATCCCATGCACCCTAGCAATCTCCCTCATGTACATTTATGTAATATTAGCTGTTGTATGAATCATTTTTACAGGAACAAAATGAGCAGACTTTGTTAATTTATCAACCACTACCATGACTAAATCATGTTGTCTTGTTGTCCTGGGAAATTTATTTATAAAATCAATGGTTACCACTTCCCATTTCTTCTCTCGAATTGGTAATGGTTGTACAAACTTCGTTGGGTTCCTTTTCTCAGCCTTCACTCTCTGACATTCCATACATCTGTAAATGTAATCAACAACATCTTTTTTCATTCCTGTCCAAAAGAATTGACTTCTCACTACTGTAATTGTTTTCTGGTAACTAGGATGTCCAACATATGGAACATTATGCATTTCTTTTAATACAAAATTCCTAAGTTCTTCAGAACTAGGAACATAAATTCTATTTTTATGCATAAGTAATCCATCTTCTTTCATCTCATATTTGTTAATTTTTCATTATACATTTTCTTGTTGTAATCTTTCTTATACCTGTAGGTAATGTTGATCCGTGACAACAACATCTAAAATTTTTCTCTTTAAATCTAACTTGATGCATACTAACAATTGTAGCATGCATGCAATGTACTCTTCTACTAAGTCCATCAACAAATTTATTTTCTTTTCCTTTGATATGCTTGATGTCAAAATCATATTCACTTAAAAATTCCAACCATCTCTTTTGTATGGCATTCAAAGTTGGTTGTTCAAAACGATATTTCAAACCACTATGGTTTGTTCTCAATTCAAATCTCTCCCCAGTGAGATAATTCCTCCACATCTTCAAAGCGTGAACAATGACAACAAGTTCCAAGTAATGTGTGTCATATTTCCTCTCATTCTCTTTAAGCTTTCTAGACTTGTAACCAATGACATGTCCATTTTCAGTCAAGAATCCACCAAGTCCTTCCTTGCATGCATCTGTACATACCATAAAACTTGCATTTGGGTCAAAAATATTTAAAATAGGAGCACTAGTAAGTAATTCTTTCAACAAATTAAAGTTATGTTCATACTCAGAGGTCCATTCAAATCTAATTCCCTTATTTTACAAAGAAGTGATGAGATGAGTGATCTTAGAGAACCCTGCTATAAATCTTCTGTAGTAACCAGCTAACCCCATAAAAGATATGAATTCTGAAACATTCTTGGGTGTTGGCCATCCTCTAATGGCTTCAATATTATTTGGATCCACTACTGTACCTTGTTTTGAAACAATGTGTCCCAAGTAATGTATCTTTTCTTGGTAAAAAGAACACTTACTAATCTTGGCATACAACTGATGTTCCCTCGGCACTTGCAATACCAATCTTAGGTGATGTTCATGCTCTTCCTATGAATTAGAATAGACAAGTATGTTGTCCAATAATACTATGACAAACTTATCCAAATAGTTTCTAAATATGCCATTCATTAAGCACATAAACATAACTGGTGCATTGGAAAATCCAAATGGCACCACTACAAATTCATAATGCCCATACCTGGTTCTAAAGGTTGTCTTATTGATGTCTTCTTCCTTGATTCTTACCTGATGGTATCCCGATCTCAAGTCTATATTTGAAAATATATTTTCCCGTATTAGTTGATCAAAGAGGTCATCAATTTTGGGTAGAGGATACTTGTTCTTTACAGTGGATTTATTCAGCTGTTGAAAGTCAATACACAACCTCAAAGTTCCATCCTTCTTTTTGACAAAGAGTACTAGTGCTCCCTAAGGTGAAACACTTGGACGTATGTACCATTTCTTCAACAATTATTTCAGCTACATTTGTAATTCTTTTAATTCTGGTGTACTCATTCTGTAAGTTGTTTTTGACACCGCGACATCCCCTGGCACTAAATCAATAGAAAAATATATCTCCCTCTTTGGTGGCAACCCTGGTATTTCTTGGAATACATCTTTAAATTCTTGTAGTATCGAAAATTATTCAAGGCTTGGCCCCTTTCTATTTTTTGGTTCCTCCACATGGGTTGCATACAATTGAAATCCTTTTCTAAAACATCTCTTTAGTTGCAAGGCTGAAATCTCCCTTATAGATATGGGTCTTGTAACTCCTTTCATAGTGCTTTATTTTCCTTCTTCATCTAGACATGAAAATTTCTTGCTATGAAAATCTAGGACAACATAATGCTTGTCCAACCAATCCATTGCAATCAGAATACCATAAGAACCCAATGGTATAATATTTATATCAACATTAGTATTCACACCATTAAGACTTATGGAAAAACCTTTGAACATATCATGGATTCTCCTTTTGGCTATAGTGGCTAGCTAAACCAAACTTGATTTCTAAGATTAATTTTCTCCAAATGTAATCTATCCACTATTGTAGGATTAATGTAACAATGCATTTCTCCTAAATCAGCTAAAATAGAAACAGGTTGATTAATTATATTACTTTTCACCTCAATCATATTGGATTGGTACTCTGTTTGTCGATCATCTAAGGCTGCATATATTCTTCCCATGTCTTCTAGTGTTGCAGCCTATTAGATGTTGTGCATGGTCTTCACTTTTCCTTTTTGTGAGGGAAATCCTTGTACATGTGATCTTCTTTGCATCCCCAAAATTGGATTTGTGGCCTTCCCCTTTTTCCCAAGGAGTATTCTCTCTTGGTTTCATCCCTAGAATACTAGTCAGGATGATTTTTATTTGGGTTATTTCTATTGAAAGGAGGTTTGAATCTTTTCTTTCTCTGATTAGATTTATCCTTCTTCTTATCCTTCCAATATTTCTGCATGGATTCTCTTCCCTTCCCTTGCTCATATAGGTACTTATCCTTCCTAATGGTCTCAGTCAAAGTCCTAGGTTCATCATATTGAATCTTCTCTTTATAAAATGATGGCAGTCCGCTCAAAAACCTCTATACTTCCACCTTCTCATCTTTTATAAACCCTACATACTTTAGCAGCCTCGTGAACTTATTTTCATACTCTTCCATGGTCATGCTTCCCAGCCCGAGTTCAAATAAATCCTGCATTTTCTTGTCATAGAAGTGATCTGAAAGGTACTCCTTCTGAAAATATTTATTGAACTGCTTCCAAGTGATCCTGCTTTCATTAATGTGCTCAACCTGCTTCAGCTGATCCCACCACATAATAACTTTCCCATGTAAATGGTATGTGGTAATTATGGATTCTAGGTTTGATGATTACTTATGCAATTGAAAATACCTCTTGAGTCCAAGAAACCATGCTTCAACATCATCTTCCCTTCCTCTTTCACCATCAAAGGATGGTGACTTAAGATTCCTCAACTCTCCTTGCAAACTATCCAATTCATGCCTTCTTATTTGGTGCCTAACATGAGTGACCTCTGAACTACTTATTGTTATAACCTTAAATTTCTCCATACATGCATACCTGGCATTTGGCCCTCTTACTTGCTATTTTTGCTAAGCCATCACTGAGTTGGTCTTCTTAAAAACATTATTTTTGAAGATGTACACATCCTGCACCACTACTGCCTATGTACACACACTTGTTGCACCACTACAGCTCACGTACGTACGCTATCTGCACCATTACAACCCGCGTATACTTGCAAAAGTTGAAAAAAATTAAAAGTTGCAAGGAATTCGTTGAGATTACGGGATATTGGGTAGTTTCCCAACCGATCCACCACCTATAGCCCGTCACCCAACCAAATAACCATCCTTTTGTCATATAAAAGGAGGTGTTGGGGTCTCATTCTTAAGCCAAGCATAAGAATATTGAAATTCTTCCCGTTTCACATCCCTCCTTGCCCCAAGAAATTGCAGCCACATTGTGAGATTTTCATCAAAATTTCTCATTTTTCCCTTTTTCCTCCATCATAAGCCTATTCCATTTCCCTAGAAGAAGTGTGAGAGGAGAATGATACATGGAGGCGCAGTTGGAGCTTGGTGAAGATGATCCCGGACTAGGCTCATGGAGCAGTCGTCGACCTTGTTGTAAGTAAACATTGTGATATCAATAAAACAAATAATTTTCATGTCCCGAAATATGATGTGTCAAATATTTGTATGTGATTTATGCTTTATTATAACATCTAACCCATGATTTATATATGAGATGCATGTTTGTATTTTCTTTTTTATCTGTTCATGAATGCAAGTCAACCTTGGGAGGAGGCTTTCATTCAATGGAGCTATCAAGAGATAGAGGATCAACACCAGACGTGGAGTACAAGGTAAAGTTACCTGATCCATCTCACTTTGTCTTTCATGTATGAGTCTGGGATATATTCGGGGTATTTAGAAAGGTAAGAGACTTTTAGACAGTTAGATATGCCTACATGTTGAACCCTAGTGTAGTCCATAGGGGGTTTTTCCCGCTATAGCATAACTGGCGACCATACTGGGGAGGCCTTTAGGATTTTAGGGGATTTTTTGGGTGTTTGATTGGTTTTATACCTTTTGAGTTTATTTTCTGAGTCTACTAAGCCTTCAAGGGATTCAGGTCACCTGTTGGTGTCATACTAATTCTCCCTACCCTGTCAGTCAGTCTATTTTAATTTTTTTTTAATAAGTACAGAGGTGTATGCGGCCTGTTGTGTGTCAGCACGCGTACATACGTGCCCTTCTTTTAGACAACCTGCATACATATGCAGCCTTCTTAAGCATCAGTAGCGTGCATGCATCAAGAAATATTTTCTTTAAGAAGAGGCAGTCAACCTCTTCCTTGATTGAAGTTTCACTTATCAGGGTTTCTTGATTAAGTACAGTGTCTCTATTTTTACTATAGAATTCTGGGTTTGATGTCATTTTGGTTATCTTTTCAAAGATTTCTTGTGTTTAGTTCGAAAGGTTTTTAGGCAAGTATTTGATTTTTGTTGATCAACATGTTAGGTGTCTTTAGTGACTCGCTATGATCTGCAGTGGGCCAAAGGTCAATTTTCAGTCTTGTCTTGTTTTTCACTTTTTCCCCTTTCGCTTACTTTAAAGCAAAAAAAAAAAGAAAAAGAATTTATTTCAAGTATCTTGTTTGAGGCATAACAAAAAAGAATAGAAAAATATTTCATTTTTTTGTTTGGTTAAGTAGTTGGGTTAGTTACTTTGTTTGTTAGGAAAAAGACTTATTTTCTTAAGTTCTTTATTGATTCCTTAAAACATTAAGTAGCCTATAGTCGAGCAAACTTTCATTTTAGGTTTTCCTTTAAAATATCTTAGAAAAAGTTAGTTACGAAAAGTTGGTTAAAGAGTTAGTTGCAAATCTTTATTGTTAACTAGAATTAATTTTTCTTTCACTTTTGTTTACTTCGCCTCTTTTTCGTCTCTTAAAACACACCACTAATTTCATTGTCATTTCCTTGACTTAAAACAAGCCATTTAAAATTAAAGATAATTTAAAATCAACTAGACTTTATGTTTGTAGGGTCAATCAACTAGTCTAGGCTAGATCCTTGAATTAGGTTGGAGATGAAACTCTTCAAGGCTTATAAACAAACATTGGAGTTAGAGATAGGGACTGTAAAAAGTGCAGTAAATGTGAAATTTATATGAGAACCCCCTCTAGAACAAGGGATAAACATGAGGTCGCGTGTGGAAAGGTAGCAGAGCAAACCCCTCCAAAGTCAGATCAAGCGTAGTGGGGAACACATATTGAGGACTTGTTGTGGGATACTGTTGGTTTCATTTTCCCACGGAACTTCGTGGACCCCGAATCCATTTGGGATCCTTAGTTGTCTTCCAGACCAGTTTCTTCTAATACCCTCGATAGGTTTTGGGATTTTTTACTTTGCTCATTGCGGTCCACTCGACTGTCAATTGTACCCGCCTAATGACTGTTCGCGAGATCACAACTTAGATTCCTTTATTTTAAGGACTTACATAGGTGACTTCCTGGGTATACCTTGGTACCTAGGGCAGACGTCAGGCCACGCTCTGTAGGTTATACTCGAAGGGTGCTTCCGTGTTCGAGTTTCACTTGCATCGGTAAGTTTCTCTAGTGTTGGTTTGTGTAACTATTCTTCCAACTAGATAGTGTTTTTCTTGCTTTATATTGTAGGAACTTTTCTAGTGTGTGCTTAGTTTTCAAAGTTAGTAAAATCCTTACTGCATCATTGATCTTCTCACAAAGTGGAATATCAAGAGCCCCGCCGGTCACGAAGGCTTATCATCCTACCACCGGTTACATTAGATCCACCACTGCCACCGTTATGACAAAGACTTTACCAGAAAGGGTCACTTGAGGCGACCGGACAGTAGGAAACTGTTCCTGAGCCAGCTCCGAGAGGAGACCACTCGAATTCATAGGAATCGACTATTTCTAACCTTGGAGAAGAAGCTCTCAGTCCATTTAAACCTCCAATCACTGACTTGTCAGCACCACTTTTGATACAGGTTTCCCCTCCAAGGGTAAGACATCACGAGCATTAGATATTTTTGCAAGCAGTTATGGAAGAAAATGTTGCTACTTCATCAGGGAGTCCTCACACTCCCTCAATGACTACCACCACTGGGGGAATTATACCTCCTTTCCCACCTTCACAATTCTAGACCACAATGGTCTCAACCAACTTTACTTTGGGAAACGGTCTGATGTCTTCAATGGTGGTGAACACTACTCCATTCACACAGAGTACGACGGGCCCTCTGTTTTCATATGGGATGCCCAGCTTTGATACAAACTTTGTCCTTAGATACTCAACCCTATAGACCATGGGTCTAGGGGTAGGGTGCTCAAACGCTCCTTTTCAAGGGTCCATGGGGGCCACCTCAGTCCCCTATAATGCTATCCCTTACGATGGGGGTCAAATACCTCCTTCGTCCCCCTCGATCGGCAGTTCTCCCCATCAACTTGTTGAGCTAAACATGAACTAAAACTTGTTCGGAGTAGGTAGTATAGGACCTTATCTCTACACCACATCGGTGGGTTCAATGTCATTCTCTTTTTTCGGGGCATTTGGAAATAACCCTTTCTCATCAGTTGTCATCTCGACTGGGGGCAACCCTAGTTTTGGACAACAAAATCCTGTGCAGGGTACTATTCCTACACAGGGGGTAAACACACGAGTCTTCTCCACACAAGGACTCTGGAATCCATGGCAGGGAGCAGTTCCCTCGTCAGGGATGTCGACTGGGGGCAACCCCTTGCATAGTCAATGGAACCCCAGGAAAGGATCAGTACCTATGTTTGTCAGATCGATAGGGGGAAACCCTTTCCAGAATCTTTGCAACACAATGCAGGGACCAATCCCTGCCCAACCCTCAATGTCCAACTATGGGAATCAGCTGATGATGTCGAAACAAACCTAGTATCGGTTCATTGGCCAAGGCCATGGTATTTACCAAAACCCTGGTCAACAACCCAACTTTTCCTGGCAACCTGGTGCCAGTCAAACTTCAGGCTCCTTTCTTCCTGTACATAGTCAACATCCCAAACTACCGTTTCTCACGACGTTAAATTTTCTAGACCTGTCAAGGTTGCTAAATGACCTAATTTTTCATTATTCGTGTTGGCCTCCCATGCCGACAAAGTCTCCCTCGGACACTCCAAAGTTCTAGGGTAAGCCTAACGAATATCCAAGTGATCACATGACCACGTTTCACCTATGATGCTCGTCGAACTCACTACGAGATGACTCCATACAGTTGCACCTGTTTCAATGCACTCTTATTGGGAGTGACGCGAAATGGTACATCAAGCTTGACCACTCAAGATACTCTTACTTTAGCGATTTGGCAATGGTTTTCCTAAATCATTTCCAACTACCTGTGAGATATGATATCGACACCGATTTGCTGGCCAACTTTGAGCAAACAAAGGTCAATCATATCTCAGAAAAATCTGAGAATGGTTGCGTCTGAAGAGTTTGATAAAAGTACCGGTCCCACCGGATTTCCTGCTGGAGTGGTTCCTTAAGTCTTTGGTACCTCAGTTATCCAAGGACATTGAAACATGAAGAGTGTTTTCAGAGGAAGAGGCGATAATGAGAGCTCAACAAATTGAACTGATATACTCTCAGTCTAGTTTACTCTATGAGATTTTTCAGATGTGCCACGGTCCATTCTTGACAAGGCCAGACACAAGTATGGACCACATGCCGATGGTATAGTTGGTTCAACACAAGAAAATCTCACTACTCAATTGTCAAATCAATTGAAAAAATTGTCGATACAACAGATAGTGGCCAACCAAACCTCTAGTTGAGCTACTCCCCCTAATCAAACGTTATATGTACACAATGTGCATTCGACGAACCCAAAGGCCAACTAGCAGCCTGATAGAAAGAAAAAACAATGAAACAAGAAGGGTAAGGGGGATAAGAAACCCACCAACAATGCTAGCGGGGGCAACACAGAAAAGAGAATTTGAAGTATCTGTGTAACATTTTCATGGAAGACCATCTGACTCACCTGTTCCCTCGGCTTACGGAGGCCCAAAAGTTATTATCCCAACAACAACCTACTATGTTAATGAAACCATTTCCACATGGGAAAAATTTGACTCAATCCTCTTCGAGTGAAAATGGGGGTAGTCAAGGACCCCCTCCGTCTTCTAGTGATCCCTTGGCCATGAACGTTTATATGATGAAAGGTGATGCTTACATAGCAACTAGGGAACACGACTACAAAATGTTGGAATTTGATGAAAAGGGTAAGGAAGCCATAAACCTGTCTATTCCTCTACAGATTGAGAACACAATGGGACAAACAATGACACACATCCATAAAGGGGCGTTCAAGAAAGCTTTTCATAATCTGAACGCGAGGGCCACCCTGAATTACTCTGTGGTGTTTGATTTGTCACAAACCCCCTTGCACGATGTCTGATTTGGAGGTCCTCCAAAGCTTCTTTTTGTAGAGAAAGGCTCTGTTGTCCTCTTTGGGATCTACTGAGACCTATAATATGGGAACAATAATTCTTGATACGACCAAATTTAAACATAGTCTCCCTTACCACGTTGCATTTCAGATAGTAGTAGCTCACCCCATGAAATCTTTTACTTGAAATATTTTCCGTATTGCGGTTGATGAGGGTGCCTCAACATGCGCAATGTCATTGGCATGTTGGAATACCATTGTCCAACCTGTTTTGTCTCTGTCACCTACTTTCCTTACCACTTTAGACAGTCGCTCTTTTATACCACATGGTATCATCCCTTTTTTCCCTGTGTAGTTGGGAGGGAAGACCATGTGTGTCGAATTTGAAGTGATAGATGCACCTTTTGACTACAACCTCTTGTTAGGAAGGAGTTGGAACTATGCAATGCATGTAGTGGTTACCACCGTTTTTTGGCTCTTATTATTTCCACATCAGGGTAGAATTGTAACCATTAACCAGTTGTCCTTCTCCAGGCCTGACCCTTCATTGGGGGCGTCAATAGTCCCAATGATTGATAACCCTCAACCCTACATCGTCAATGTGGGGGTTGGTTTTTTCCCTCCTTTGATGGTTAATTTTGATTACCCGCCTCCTTCCAGTGATGTCAAGCTCATATTGGCTGTCCCTGACCAACCTAGGGATGAAATGTTTCAAGTGTCGTCATTCTGTATGACTTACTTTAGCAATATGTGGACTCTTCTTTCCCCATTAGATTCAATGGAAGGGAAAGGGAATCCTGACATGTCCATTCCCTTGTCCATGATAGAATTTGCATACAATATTGTCCAGCAAGCTTCGATCGAACCCGATCTGACTCCCACATAGGAGTTAGATCCAATTCTTGATCCTGTTTGGGCTCAAGGTTCCCTCGCCATTATTGATTCTTTAGAAATGGTCTTTCCCTATGATGAGGCAATGATAGAGGCATTGAATGGTCCAACAAACCTTGGGATGATCTCCATCACAGATCTTATTTTCTCCTGGAGTTAAGAAGAATAGAGGCAGTGGAATTCATGTTGACTATGACTAGAGATAGGTCTTGTCCTATTAATCCTCTATCTACACATGCATTTTATGCTGAGGGTAATATTGCAATCATCACTGAAATGATACTTATTGACATCTCTAGAAACCTTGGCGTCATGGTGAATGTCTTCGTCGAAGTGGACTGCTCCCTTGAAGAGATTCAAATCTACATAGATTTATTTAAATAATTATGCGACGTTTTTGCCTGGTCTTACGAGGAAATTCTAGGCATTGATCCAAGAATATTCGAACATGAGATAACAACTTATCCTGATGCCAATTCGGTCCGACAAAATCTTCATCTAGTGAATCCTCGAAAAGCGACAACTATTAAGGTTGAATTAGAAAAACTTCTCAAAGTTGGTTTCATCTACCCCATTCAATTGACTCAATGGGTGTCAAATATTGTTCCAAAGCAAGGAATGATTCGTGTGTGTATGGACTTACATGATTTGAAAAAGGATGTCCAAAGGATAATTTCCCCACCCCATTCATTGATCATATTGTCGATGAATGCACAGGCTGTGAGGTCTTTTCTTTCATGGATGGTTTTTCAGGATATAACCAGATTCAGATCAAACCTGAAGACTGACATAAAACAACTGTTATCTATCCGTGGGGCACATTTGCTTATCATAAGATGCCTTTTGGCTTGAAGAATGCTAGAGCCACTTTTCATCGGGCCATGTCTTTTTCTTTCCATGAATGTATACATACAATTGACACTTATCTCGATGATTTTGCATCACGATCTCGTAAGAGAGTTGATCATCCCACACACCTCCGAATAATCTTAGAGAGATGTCGCTACTATCAGATTCACTTGAATCCAAACAAATGCAGTTTCTATGTGACATCGGGTCATCTTCTAGGCTTCATAGTTTCGATAATAGGGATCATGGTCGATCCTATAAAGGTCGAGGAGATAGTTCAGTTTCCTCCCCCGTGCATAGTCCCTCAGCTTCAAAGCTTACATGGTAAAGAAAAATTTCTTCGGTGTTTTATCACAAACTATGCCAAGATCACTAAAGGGTTCATGCATTTACTGAATAAGGGAGTCCCTTTCTATTGGGAAAAAACTTCTCAACGCTCTTTCTGTTAATTTCTTCAAAATCCCACCCAGTTTCAGTCTCGCTGTTTTTTCTGTCAAATTTAAATGCCAAACACAGTTTCAACACTGTTTCAGCATATGCTACAGCCGTGTTTCAACATCTGCTCACAGTGGTGTTTCAGCATCAGCATATGCTACAGCCTGGTGTTTCAGCATCTGCTCACAGTGGTGTTTCAGCATCAGCATATGCTACAGCCTGGTGTTTCAGCATATACTCAACACTGTGTTTCAACATATACTACAGCGGTGTTTCATCATAAGCTACAACGGTGTTTCAGCATCTAAAAAACTTAACATAAAATAAATTTCTGAACAGAAAATAAATTTCTGAACTGAAACATGAGGATTATGAACATCGTTTTCAACGCAGAAATTAAATATCAGCAATATGAAAAACTCAGAAAATATTAGACACAAATATTTTCGGTCTAACTTCGACCCTGGAAAAACCCACAAGGGGAAAACTAGTTAGAGAGGGATTTTTATTATTTATGAGCTTTTGAGAAATTCTTTTACAACATTTTTCATCTTCAGATATTTACACAAACTTATCTGGACATTCCTGTAGCTTTGCTCCTCAATTTCTGAACCAGAAATTCGTACAACAGTACGACAATTAATGCTGTATGGACTGTCACGAAATTTGTGCCAAAACTCTGCTAAGATTCAATCTCTGTACCACTCAATGCTATTCGGCAACCTTGGAATGCATGCCAGTGCTCCCAGAAATTGCTGCTGCTGTCTCTTTTCTCCAGCTCGACCTCTCTCTTGCTCTCTCTTGTTTTCTCAAAAAGAATTCTTCAGCTCCTCTCTTGTTCTCTCAACAAGACTGTTGTTTCTTCCTCTTGCTCTTGGCATCTCACCAAAAAGCTTCTTGGCCTCTCACCAAGATTTCTTCAACTCCTTCTTTTGCTCTCTCTTGTTCTCTCAACAA
>ML814593.1:222111-245200 GCA_009831015.1 Picea engelmannii
CTATTCGGCAACCTTGGAATGCATGCCAGTGCTCCCAGAAATTGTTGCTGCTGTCTCTTTTCTCCAGCTCGACCTCTCTCTTGCTCTCTCTTGTTTTCTCAACAAGAATTCTTCAGCTCCTCTCTTGTTCTCTCAACAAGACTACTATTTCTTCCTCTTGCTCTTGGCATCTCACCAAAAAGCTTCTTGGCCTCTCACCAATATTTCTTCAACTCCTTCTTTTGCTCTCTCTTGTTCTCTCAACAAGAATGCTGCAAATTTCTTGTTCTTGGCATCTCACCAAGAACCTCTTGGCATCTCACCAAGAGTCTCTTGATCTCTCAACAAGATTGCTTCCACTTATTAAGAATGGGTGCGCCTACTTGCCTTAATCAACCTCATGAGGGAAGGCAAGGAGTTTTCTAATCTAACGGTTGAGATTAGATCAGATGGGTGGCTGAGATTTGGTGTCTCTTCACTCACCCTCACTTTAATCATAAAGTTATATTTTAATTTGCATCTCACAAATTAATTTGACTAAGACCCACATTCGGCAATTTCTCCCCCTTAGGTGCCTAGGGAAGAGAAACACTTGCCTTGGTACTTTATTTTAATTAAAAATTTAACACTTTCGAAGCATTGAAACGCGCCCTCACGTCTGCTCCAGCCTCCCAATTATAATAAAGATTTCTTATTATACTTAGTCGCTGCAGAGTCGACCATCGATATGGTATTGGTTCAAGAAGATGATATGCTTGAAGAGCATGTGATTTATTACCTGAGTCGAGGCATGTTTGGACCAGAACTCAACTACTCCCATGTTGAGAAGCTGGCGTTAGTAGCAGTGCATGTTGTCCAACGATTCCGTAATTATATTCTTCTTCGTAAGACCAATGTCGTTGTCGTTGTGAATCTATTTCAATACGTGTTGACACGACGTGTCATTACCGAAAACATCAGTAGATGGATTGTTATCCTCCAGGAATTTGACTTGGATTTTTTTTTCGTGATGTCCAAAAAGTCACCCGTATTTGTGGTGATCTTACACCCGAATCAGGTGATCTTACGCCCGAAGAATCACCGATTAAAGGAGATATTTTTTTGATTTCATATTCGAACCCCTGGTATGGAGATATACTAGTCTATATATAGAATTTGAAGTGCCTCGCCTCCGCTTCTCACAATGAGCATTGACATATATTCCATCAGGCACGAAACTATCTCATACTCGATGACACTTTGTGTTGTCAAGGTGTAGATTTCATTCTTTGTTGGTGCCTCATTCACGAAGAAGTGGAACTCATTCTTAATGACTACCACACAGGAGCATGTGGTGGTCATTTTTCTGGGTTGGAAACAACCCAAAAGATTCTACGAGCTGGTTACTTTTGGCCGACGTTAATCAAATATTGAGTTGAATCGGTCAAGAAGTGCCACCTGTGTCAGATCTTCTCTCAGAAGATGAGGGCACACCCCACTCCCATGTTTCATGTCATTACAGTTGGTACTTTCACCAAGTGGGAGATTGATTTTACTATATGCCACCCAACCTCAACCAGGGGGCATAATTCTATCATCATAGCAGTAGACTACTTCACAAAGTGGGTCGAAGCTATGTCGACATTTTATAATGATGGAGAGATAACAACTCTCTTTCTTTTTAACCAGATAATAGCAAGGTTCAACATCTCGAAGGAGGCTTTCACTGACCATGGCAGTCACTTTCAGAATAAAATGATGTCCGAGTTAACATCAAATCTTGGGTTGAGGAAATACAATTCATCACCCTACTACCCACAAGCGAATGATCAAGTGGAGGCTATGAATAAGTCCCTCAAGACTATTCTGCAGTGAACGATCAATTCTTCCAAGTCAAATTGGAATTTGATGTTGTAGTTGGCATTATGGGTCTACCGAATGTCTGTAAATACTGCCATCAATGTCTCACCTTTTCAACTCATTTATGGGTTGGAAGAAGTCTTTCCTATAGAGTGCTAGATCCCATCTCTAAAGTTGGTAGTACAGTTATTGCCAAACACTTCACCGCTTGAAGAATGCTTATTATACCTTGAGTAGCTCGATGAGCAATGCCGTGATGCATCCTTGACCAACAAGGCTCACAAGAAACGAGTCAAGTGTCAGTACGATCGGTTTGTTCATCCTCAGATTTTCTCCAAAGGCCTTATTTAAATCATGAAAGTTCATACACATGCGATTCAGTATGATCGGTCCATTCGTGACACTTTGTTGCATGGTATCTCTCACCTCCGGGTCTACTTAGATGCTCAGATGGTTGTGTCCTAGTTAAATGGGATTTACCACGTTTATGATCCTAATTTACCACGATGGTTCCTTAGGGTACGTCTCTTAGAATGATTCTTTGATTACATTATGTATATCCATGTTCCTAGGAGATTAAATCAAATGATAGATACTATAGCTAATCAAGTATTAGATTGGCATATTGCACACACATAAAAAGACGCACATGCATACACATGTACATACATTTGTAAATAAATGTGATCCATAAGAATTGAAGATGTAAATACACACACACACACACACACACACACACACACACACACATATCCATAAATGTCAGAGTACATTGGTGGGAGTGAATGCCTCAAAAATATAAATCTAGTATACATTGCGGGACTTATGCCCTCAAAAATATACAAAGAGTTCCCTCGGCACATAAGTGGTCCATCCTAGCTAATAATGGGACATGTTGGCCTTGCCATAATGAATGATGACGTTTTCAAAACACTGGAAGAGTTGGACCCAGGTCCGTGGCACCCCAAATATGTGAGGTTGCATGGATAGTAGGAGATCCTCGATCTCGTCCATGGGAATTGCACAAGTGAGCATGGTGAGGTTCTGCTCCACCCATCTCAAAACTCTCTCAGCCTCTCTGGATGGAGCCCCCCCTGCTCATGTTGTTGGTATGATAGTTGTTGCTGGTACTACCTCTAGTCGAGGATGTCTCCTGGTCCTCGAGTAGTCTGTTGGACGCATTGGTCCCACATCTATACATAACAGATACATAGTTTTCAGATACTCTAGTACACATAAAAATGATATATATAAAAAGAAACTAAAAATTAAATAACTTTAAAAAAAAACATACCTATCTCTCCTCGCTCCCCTCCGGGAGGTACGGGCATGTCCAGATCCCTAGAAAATTTGATTCCAGCATAGGGGTAGTCCTCTATCATCGGAATCTGTCATGCCCACCAGTCAAAAAATGCGTCATCAAAGGCCTCTATGGTCCTTCCTCCCCCCTTTCGTGACAACAATTTTTCCCATATACACACTACTGGGAAGGAGGCCACATGCCCCCATACTATCTCTCGTGGAGTAAGGCTAGGTACCCTCTCGAAGAATAAAGAGCACAAAATGGTACCAAACCTTAAGTTTTTGTTACTCTACCCTCAACACTCTGTGAGATGCCTCTTCATGCAGTCAAGCATGGTCGTGCTCCAGTTGAGCACTCGTGCATTTAAGAACTACACCACACAATACATGTGCACCTGGGAGGCCTAATGTAAGGCCATGGATCC
Source organism: Picea engelmannii (assembly GCA_009831015.1). Classification (NCBI taxonomy): domain Eukaryota; kingdom Viridiplantae; phylum Streptophyta; class Pinopsida; order Pinales; family Pinaceae; genus Picea; species Picea engelmannii. Next base: position 225,657 of record ML814593.1, read on the forward strand.
AGTGATCCTCCCAATGAGTAAAACTATCACCTTCAGTGATAGGTTGGTGATATTTTGTATTGGCACTTGAGAACCTACTTTCTCAGTGCCGACCTCCCAATGCATTCTGATCATCTCGGCGATGTTGTGGGGCCCAGGGGGAAATGAATGAAATTTGACTGGTTTCCCTCTCCTTGAGAGACCAGTCATGAAGTATATGTCTTTAGTCATTGGAGTCAATGAATTCCCCTTGAGCATAAATGCCTCAGCTTCAGGATGCTAATAATCCACCAAGGCATTTAGCAGCCTGGGTTGTGCCCTCATGAGTGGAAACCAGTAGAAATTCCATAACCCACATTGTTTCAATACAACGATAGAAAAAAGTTCCTCATTGACCAATATATCAATGTCCTCATGCTCCCTCTCTCTCCAGTGGACATACATCATGTTACATGACAAGTTCATGGGGGGACTTAGCTCTTGCTTTTTCATTTTTCCTATGTTATTGAGGGTGTACGTGGGTTGTCTTAGACAGAGTCACATATACATGTGGGAATATTGTTTTCTACCCATGGGCATACATGAGTTTTCCTTAGATAGCCCACGTACACATAGGGACACCCTTTTTTAGGAGGGTGCACCTCCAAAAAAACTAAAATAAATACATAAAAGAGGTATGGAAATGCAAGAGGGATGAATTTGTACTTACTTGGTCCGAGCGAAAGTTAATTTTTTCCTCTAAATCTCCTAGAATAAACTCTTTTAGAAAAGGGGTATTTTTAACTTTTTGGTTAATTCTCAATTTTCAATGGTGACAATGCACTGTCAGCTTCTATTTATAGACTTTTTTTGCCTTTTTTGCCACTTTTTGGAACCCATTTGTCATTTTTTCTGGATTGAAAATCATTTAGTGTGGTTCTTGAGTTTCTTATTGGATGTTACAACGCACTTTGATTTTAGGTTTGGTGATTTTTTGGCAGATGGTTCACTTTTAAAGATCCTTTGGTAAAAGTTGTTTTTCCAACTTTTTGCATTTAAGTTTGGATTCCAACTCCAATTTCTGCATCTCGTTGTCTTTTTATCTTTTCCATAGGATCAATCCCACCAAAATACAGTATAGAACCATCATTGATGCTTTAGAAGTGTCACGGTGAGGTGGTAGATCCTACCTCTACAGGGATTCCCTAGGTAGATCCTGGTTTCATTTTGGCGTCTATGCCGTCGCTAATGTCTTTAGGATAGGGAGTCCTTTTAGTCCTATCATGATTACGAGATTGAGCCTCGTATGTATGATGTGTCATCTCTCTTGGCCTCACACTCAGGACTCCAAAAAATGAGTCTTCTTTAAGCCCTTTTCAAACTCTCTAAAGATGAAAATATTGTTGAGCGATCTTGTTGTCCTTCATGCTCGACAAACTAAAACTTGAAGGCATGTCTGTCCAGCAACAGTTTACCCCTTTTTCAATCTGTATGGTCAATTTACGAACAAAGGTATACTCTAGGAACTTTGGTATGATAGAAGAGTATTCTCAAGTATAATTTTAACCCTTTTTTAGGCTTGAGGGACTAAATTTACAAAAAAGGAACCCCCATGGAGTCCATAGTTAATCTCTTTTTAGACTCCCTAAAATTGAAAACATCATCGAGTGACCTTGTTCCTTCAGACTCATTAATTGGTCCAGAAGAACATACTGTACCGAGTCCATATTTAAGCTCTTTTCAGACTCCTTAAAATTGAAAAGATTGTTGAGTGACCTTGTTCCTTCACACTCGTTAAATTGGTCCAGAAGAGCACACCATACATAGTCCATAGTTAAGCTCTTTTTAGACTCCTTAAAATTGAGAAGATTGTTGAGTGATCTTGTCTATGTCACACTCATTAAAATGGTTTTGAATAGACGTCTTTTCGGTGCTAGTTTATCCCTTTTTCAAATTGACTAGACTATTTTCGAAAAAGGTACCCCAGTGCAGTCTTCTTTTACGTTTTTTCAGACTCTCTAAATGTGAAAAAACCACTGAGCTTACCTTCTCTGGGCTCATGAAAAATGTATTGAAGGGGGTTTCATCATGTCCTTCTAATCACATATTCATCTCTTTGTCTTTGGCCTAATGTCGGCACCATGTTGCTTTCAACTGAACCTTTGAAGCATGCATTATACTGAAGCCTTGTAGCACTTTGCCTCTGTGACCTGACACCATGACCCATGGAGGAATTTTCCCAGAGTGTCCTTTTCCTGCACATGCCTCCTTGATATGAGAATTAGTGTGTTCCTCGTGCTTGGACTAGGATGTTTACGACACTCATTTCCTCCTTTGTAACATAGCATTATTTTATTCTTTTTCAAGATCTTTAAAAATATTGAAAAAGACAAAAAAAATTAAAAAAATACCCCCAAAAAGAGGACAGGAAATATATTTTATTTTATGGCAGCACAATGAGTTACCCTTGGACAAAGCACATCCTTCAGTTTGTTCATCAATCTTTGGGATTTAATATGACCTTAGGAAGTTGTTTTCTCTACATAGAATTGTGTCCTCCTCCGTTTGGTTATCCTTCCAAACACATGGAGAGTTTGTGTTTCCTCCTGCATCATGAACTTATGTCAATGTCATGTTGCCTGAGTCTGATCATTAGTCATGCTCTTTTCCAAGGGAAGTTTTACCTAGCATGAGTCGGCCTTTCTACAGTTTGTCTCTTGACCTCATGCCTGGCCATCTCGGAAGTCCAATCAAGTCCTTGTTTGAAATCAATGAAGTTCTCTTCCTGATCAACGATATCCTCTTGTATGTTCCCAACGAGCTGTTGTAGACCTTTGGGTAGTGAAGTTTTACACTCACATTACACTCCTACCCGAGTTTTGAATATCTTGAAGTTGTTGCTCGAGCTCTAAAGGCCTCATCTCCAGCCATCAAGCATCATTTTATTCTTGAAGACGGATACTATACATATATATCTTTGATTTTGAGATGTAGATCCGTTGTTTATTTCTCGCGACTACACTTTATATAGTTATATGACATGGATATGTAGTGTATTTGATTTTCATCCATGATTTATTTCATCTTGAGCATGGGTATGCCTGCCTCAGAGAAACAATTGTTATTTTTGCAAATGGCACCTCCCAAACTCTGGTCTCGGGCTCACTCGCTTCATACATTGGTGAATATTTTGTAATGTATTTCAGCCATCAAATGCTCTTCTGATCTCACACATTAGGGGGTATCTATTATAACCCTAAATTTATCCATACATGCATACCTGGAGTTTGGCCCTCTTACTTGCTATTTTTTCAAGCCATCACTGAGTTGCTCTTCTTGAAAACATTATTTTTTAATATGTACACATCCTGCACCACTACTACCCATGTACACATGCGTTCTGCACCAATACATCCTGCATACGTATGCTAGTTTCACCATTACAACCCACGTATACTTGCAAAAGTTGCAAAAATTAAAAAGTTGCAAGGAATTTGTTGAGATTATGGGCTATTGGGTAGTTTCCCAACTGATCCACTGCCTATAGCCTATCACCCAACCGAATAGACATCCTTTTGTCATATAAAAGGAGGTGTTAGTGTCTCATTACTAAGCCAAGCATAATAACAGTGAAACTCTGCCCATTTCACATCCCCTCCTTTCCCCAAGAAATTGCAGCCACCTTGTGAGATTTGCATCAGAATATCCCATTTTTTCCTTTTTCCTCCATCATAAGCCTATTCCATTTCCCTAGAAGAAGTATGAGAGGAGAAAGATACGCAGAGGCACAGTTGGAGCTTGGTGAAGAGGAGCCCAAACCAGGTTTGTGGAGCAGTCACTAACCTTGTTGTAAGTAAACATTGTGATATCAATAAAAGAAATACTTTTCTTGTCCCGAAATATGATGTGTCAAATATTTGTATGTGATTTATGCTTTATTCTAACATTTAAACCATGCTTTATATATGAGATTCATGTTTGTAGTTTCATGTTTATGTGTTTGTGACTGTAGGTCATCCTTGGGAGGAGGCTTGCAGTCAGTGGAGCTATCAAGCACGAGAGGATCGACACTGGACACAGATTAAAAGGTAAAGTTACCTGATCCATCTCACTTTGTCTTTCATGTATGAGTCTGGTATATATTCGAGGTAGTTAGAAAGGTAGGATACTTTTATACTATTAGATTTGCCTACATGTTGAACCCTAGTGTAGTCCATAGGGGGGTTTTCCCACTATAGAAATCATGGAATCTTTATATGCATATAATTTCCTTGCTGAGTAGGGGGGTGAGTGATGTATATGAGTTCTTCTAGCACTTCTTGAATAACTAACTCTTCTGCGGTCATCTCTTCTTCCATGACATATTCCCTCTTCCTCCTGCTTTGAGTTTGATCCATTCTTTATTTTCCTTTGCAACTGATTTAAGATTTGCATCACTTGAGAATTTATCTAATTTTTTTCTCTCATCAGTATCTCATTGTCTTCTTTGTAACTCTGCACTTCTATTTTTAGGATTGTCATAGTCTCTATCAATGTTTCTTGCTCTGCTCTGTCCTTGTGTCGATTGGATTCTGTCTTTGCATTACCAACACTGATATTTTGAGCTTTGGCCTCTTTCTCATGGTTGGAAGCTCCCTTTACCTCTTCCATTTCTTGAATATGCATTCTTAAACTGAACTGATTTGTTTACACCCCCTATTTCTAAAAAATGTGCAAGCAACGATTTTGTTAGAATTATGCATATTATAAGAAAAAGTTTCCAAACAATGTTACACGTCATTTTTTCTTATGAATAAATGAAGAAATGTATTATCATTCTCCATATTATAACAATTCCATGTTATTCTCCTCTGAATCATCTTTCCAATGACTATAATCTTGCCCCATTTCAATATTGGCACTGAAATTTATGGCTTCCTAAAAACAAAAATCACTTTCAACCCCTTTTCTTTTGTTTTTCAATAGGATCTTGTCGAAATATTCCACAACTCCTTTAATTGGTACATAATTTGAAATATGCACCGGTGCTTCCTTCAACCCACTTTCCATGTGACCACAACTCAAAACCACGGGTTTATTCACTCTTTAGTGCCTTCCTCTAGCGCTTTTCACTTATTCTTCTACACAGGAGCTTGTTCACAAATTTCTGAGGGCTTGGTTACTTCTAGGCCCTTCGCACCTCAACACATTTACCTTATCATGAGACTGATGTTGGAACCAAGTCCTATGGACTTTTTCCTTCGACTATTCTCCCATTTCAATATTCCAACTCTCCCAAAGTAAAATTCGTCGAACACTTATATTAACTCAACTGGTAGATCAAATGGTTGAGGTTTGATCTCCCATCAACTAGACGGTCCCGCCCCATATGGACGCTTCAACGAGATAAATGATTGTGAATTAATCAGTCACTGGGATGGATGGTCCTTAATCAATTCGAAACTTCGACGCTCCTAGACTCTAGGACATTACAACTCTCAATTCATTTAACTCCCCCAGAGCTTTACTCACCAAAGCACTTATCTTATCCTTCCACTGTTAAATCAGATGGTCACGAGAACTCCCAAACGGTCTCAGATCAACATATTGCATGAACTCGCGACTTCATTCTTCGAAAAATTCACTGATAGAGATGTTGGACACCCCCAGAGGCCATACTCCCGTAGATGACATGACATACTAATGTTACCTATGGTGATGTGAACCCATAACATGTGTGCCACGTGTCACAAAAAAAAAAAATAGGTTGGGGTCCAAAAGGTATTGAATATGGGTGACACGTTTCCCCACACAACACCCCTTCAATGTGGCCTACAATACATCATGAATCAAATGGACAGTCCAAACTTTTCTCCTCGATCTACGACTGAGATCAATTACGGGACTTCGGGCTTTGGAATTTTCCCAACTCCAACACACACTACCTCTTGGATAACTGAACGTCGAACTGAAATTGACGTCTCACACTCCTCCCACAACCAACAACTGTGATTAACTTTGGGCTTCGGGCTTCGTGGTTTCTCACTCCAGATGACCACCACACTCCCAAACTGTTGAGTGTCGAATTAGAGAAGGGAAGAGGTAAGCAAACTCACAGAATTCCCAAGTTCTCTCTATTATGATATTCACCTGTGTTTCCATGAGTGTGCAAGAATTCCATGAGTCTTCATCACCAACAGAAGGGAAATAGGTAAGAAAACTCATGGAATTCTTGCACACTTGTGTTAAGTTGATTCAAGATAAAGGCATTGTACAAGAATTACAAGATTTAATCAAGCAATATGAACTAGGAAAAATAGACCCCTTACTGAATAGAGAAGTGCACCAAATTGGAAAAAGGAGAAGGAAAAATAAAGAATTACACTTGAATTCTCAGATAGGAGAGTATGAGATAGACTATGTGGTCCTCGACTTAGGGTCAGAAGTCAATTTCATGATGAAGCAGACTTAGGAATTGATGGGAAAACCCAAGCTGATATATTCCCCTATCATGCTTTGCATGGCTAATCAACAAGCTGTTAGCCCATTTGGATGATTAGAGCCTGTCCTAGTGGAGACTGATGGAGTAAGAACCTTTGCAAATTTTCAGGTAATTGAAATTGTTGATGATAGCTTCCCTTACCTTGCATTGTTAGGAATCGATTGGGCCTTCGACAATTCCATTATTGTTGATTTAAAGAAACGATGCATGACATTTGAGAAAGCTGGCCTTAGGGTTGTTGCGCCTTTAGACCCAGATGAAGGACCACGATACACATAACCTATCATAGAAGAGGACCACGTATTTGAACTGAAAAACATCTACAAATTAACAGCTAGACAATAGGATTATATCAACCCTACAAGTGACAGAAATCTGAGCTGGTGAAGTGACAACACATGTTCATCTGACTTAGAAGAAGCACTGGAGAATTGGCAGAACCAGATGTATGAAGTATATACAAGAAGATGTGCTAGGCTAACTAGAGAAGTTCGTTGGATTGGCACAATAGTGAGTAATATACCCACATTTGATGGGATGAACCCCTTAGAGAACTTCTTATCAGAATTTGAGACATTGTGTCCTGTTTGTAATATTACAGACACATAAAAGCAATATTACAGACATGACACAATGTCGAACTTTGATGACAACGCAGTTTTCAACACAAGAAGGAAGTGAAGAAGCATGGTACATAGGTTGAAGTTTCCCAAAGGACCATGTACAAAGCTGTGAAGAGGCCTGGAGTGACATTCCTAGAGAACAATGGGTACACAGATTCATAAACACATTGGATACCACCCTGATTAACTGGTACCTTCAAGTAGATTTGTGCCTTGTCACTTCAGAATGGGAAGGTATGATCCATAATTTTATAACCATCTTTTTGTTTGACAGTGAATTTCCATCTGTAGATCAAGCACTACAAATGGTGAGACAAAAAGTATTTGAGGAGGCATCTGGCCTCCCTTTGGAGCAAGAAGAGGATGAATGGACTATGCCCCTCCAAAAACTGCAGACCTGCTACAACATTAATGTCGACGAAGACGATGACCCAAGGAAGGTGAATATCGTGGAAATAGAAGGCCAGAGAGATGTGGAAGGACCAGGAGTTGAACTACCATTCATTGGACAACCGATAAAGATAAAGAAAGTCAATATCAGGACAGAGGAAACACCAAAGATTTCCAATGTCGGATATTACTAGGACGCTACTACCATTGACAAAGTCACAGAATTATTGCATGAGTATCAGGACTTGTTCCCAACCAAGTTCACTGATATTAAGGGAATAAAAGGACCTATGGGAGAAATGAGAATACCTTTGAAACCAGACACAAATCCAGTCAAGAAAAGACCCTACATATTGATTCCAAAATATAAGGAAAAAGTGAAGATTGAGCTCGACAAAATGCTAGAAGCGGGGATTATTGAACCTGTCGAAGAGTCGGAGTGGATTAGCCCCATGGTAGTGAAAGATAAGAAGACAAGTGAGATCAATATTTTCATAGATCTCAGGAAGCTGAATGATGCTTGTCTACATGATCCTTTCCCTACACCTTTCACAGATTAAGTACTGGATAACGTGGGAGGCCAAGAAGTATATTCTTTTACAGATGGGTTTTTAGGATACCATCAGATATGCATCACCAAGGAGGACCATCATAAGACTATGTTTTCCACAGAGTGGGGATCCTACCAATATACAGTAATGCCATTTGTACTGAAGAATGCCCCAACCATCGTTTCCAGGCTGGTGGTTGAAGCATTCAAAGAATTTTTGCATAAGTTTTTAGAAGCATACTTTGATGACTGGACTATTTTTAGTTTGTTGAAAAATCATATTGAATGTCTAAGGCTAATGCTGGATAAATGCAGGTAGTGTCAAATTTCTTTGAATTTGAAGAAGTGCATATTCTTCTCACCATTTGGAGTATTATTAGGTCATATTGTATGCAAGCAAGGATTGTTGGTGGATCCATCCAAAATTGCAATTATAGTTGATTTACCACCACCTACATCAGTCAAACAACTGCGCACTGCACTAGGACATACTAGTTATTACAGGAAATTTCTCAAAGGATATGCTCAAATTACTGTGCCAATGGAGAGGTTATTAAATAAAGACTTTCATTTTGGTTGTATAGACGAATGCCAGTAGAGCTTTGACACACTGAAATAAAAGATGGTCACTGCGCCTATTCTAGCCTTTCCCAACTAGAGCAAGGAATTTCATGTGCATGTTGATGCATCTTCTATTGCATTAGGATCAGTACTGGCACAACCTAGAGAAGGGGACATTGATCATGTGTTAGCATTTTCCAGCAGAAAGCTCTCCACAACTGAAATCAATTACACTACTACAGAGAGAGAGGGACTAGCCATGGTGTACGCATTGCAGAAATTCTGCCACTACTTGTTGGGAGGACACTTTAAAATGTTTACTGATCACTCTATGCTGAAATACCTATTCAAAAATCCAGTGTTGGAGGGGATAATATGAATATGGCTTCTCCTGTTTCAAGAATATGATTCTGAGATCATAGTTAAGCCAGGAAGAATGAATAAGGGCCCAGACCACCTGTCAAGGTTGGAGCATGGCGAAGAACCTATCAGTCTGGAGGACACACTATCGGATGCACAACTACTCACCATTATAAATATTGATGACCACTTCGCAGACATAGTCTAGTTCCTATCAACAGGAATATCTCCATTCGAATACACAATTCTGCAGAAGAAACAACTAGTGGTGCACGCTGCAGGTTTTTCACTGATAGTTGGTCAGCTATATAAAATGGGACTTGATGAGATCCTAAGAAGATGTGTGATGGAGGCAAAATGCCCTATGATCCTTGAAGAAGCTCATGAAGGCATTGCAGGAGGACATTATGCAGGAAAATCAACTACGCAAAAGTTTTTGCGAGCTGGCCTTTGGTGGCCTACGTTACACATAAATGCTAAAGAATATGTCGGAGCATGCGATGTATGCTAGTGAGTTGGAAAACCATCCCGAGGAGATGATATTCCATTAGCAACACAGATGACCTTACAATAATTTGAAAAATGGGCCATTAACTTCGTGGGACCTATAAACCCATCAGGAAAGTGCACATGAGCAAGGTATATTATCACTGCGACATAATACTTGACTAGATGGGCCGAAGCAAGAGTAGTCAAGGACTGTAGTGCAACTATAGCAGGGCATTTTATATTTGATGACATAATAACCAGGTTTGGATGCCCTAAGGTCCTTATGAGTGATCAAGGTACAAACTTCATCAATAAGACAATTGAATCCCTAACTGAAGAATTTTCAGTCCATCATTAGAAGAGTACACCTTATCATCCACAAGAAAACAGAATAGTTGAAGCATTCAACAAGATCTTGGAGATAGCATTGACAAATATTTGTAGTGTGAACATGGATGAGTGGGATTTAAGAGTACCAGTAGTACTCTAGGCTTATATAACCACTTGCAAGAAATTAACAATGCATACCCCTTTCAAGTTGGTTTATGATCTTGAAGTTGTTGTTCCAATGGAGTACTTGGTACCAAGCTTAAAAATTGTTTCATTTACAGACATGAATGATACTGTCGCTATTCATGAGAGGCTATCACAGTTGGTCGAACTAGAAGAAGATAGATTCATTACAGGCTTCCATCAACAAATTCAGAAGGAACGAGAAAAATCCTATCATGACAGACACATCAAGAAGAAGATATTTAGGCAAGGTGATTTAGTCCTGCTATATGAAAGTAAGTTTATAAAACACCCTAGGAAGTTCAGAACACATTGGCTCATACCATATGAGATTGTCTATGTTAAAGAAGGAGGAGTTGCGCAGCTGAAGACATTGAAAGGAGACTAGAAGGAAGGCTTGGTGAATGGGAGTCGGCTGAAGTTGTACTATGACAACCAACTGCCTCACAAATCTCAGTAGAATCAAGAATACAAGGGTCCAGGTACTAGGTGCAGTTGAAACTAGGTACTAGACACAAAAAAGACAGTCTGCAGAAGGATGGAAAAGAGGCACAAAGAAGAAATCAAGGGCTGCACTATGCAGTCGAAAGTTGAAGAAAAACAAGAGGATAAGATCTCAAGTGCCTTGGGATGAGTCACAGGTGAGTGTTGGGGGCTTGTTGGCCCTAGGTTATGGAAGGAAGCGAAGAACGAGGAATACAAGGTAAAAAGTGGGCTTCGTGGGAGACACGGTGGTTGTCGATGGGTTGAAGTGAGCAAAAGAACAGAGAAGATGGAGCAAAGTGTGGAAAATCAAGACATTGGATGAGGAGATCGAGGATGATAGATCAGCAAGGAGGATGGACCAAGGATGACTCAGGAAGTGGAAAAAGCCAACATTAGATGCCTTGGAGCACCGCGAGATGGAGAAGGAAATACAGGCTAGCAAAGCCCAAAAATAATGAGTCAAGTTGACCTAGGGTTGTAGACACCTAGGGTTTTGGAAATTAGGGTTTTGACACCTAGGTTTCAACCTAAGGCCGTCGATGAGGGATTGTAATGTATAAATAAAGGTCGAGAGGACCTAGGTCAGGTCGGTACTATGGCTCAGCCTTATTGTTGATTATTATTCATTGGGAGAATATCGTATTAAGGGTGAGAGAAGTGATGAGAGAGAGAGCCTTCTGGTATTGTAATATCTTCAGATGGGTGCGAAGATCAAGTCCTATAGCTCGGTGCACAGGAAGGGAGAGAGGAAGAGAGATGAAGAAGAGAGAATATTCTGGCCAAGAGTGTAGATCAAAACTGTAAGATTTATATTAATATATCTTAAGCACAGTTCTGTGGATGTATCCCTAGATAGAGGGTGAACCATGTAGATCTGTTGTTGTGTGTGTGATTGATGCTTTGAGCTCTATTGTTGTTATATTGTTATCTTCATTATTGTATTAGATCAGATCTATAGCTGTGAAGGATAGATATAGCTATTTGAATGGTAGATGCATGTTAGGTTGTCATTTTAATAACAACCACTTGATATTCCCCTGGTTGTAGACACCTCTGTCCTACAACCCCCTCATAGCTACTTCGAGTGAGACTACATATGCTTTGCAGGTGCTCCTGAAAGGGCCAGTAGCTAGGGCTTGTTGGTGTGCTCTTGGAGCTAAACCCTGGGTCTACCCCTGTGCCAACAGGAAGCTATAGGGAAGCCTTCTATGATCCATTCATTAGGAGGAATAGGGTTATTCATAGGAAAGTTGATAAACCTATGTGAGAAGCTCGCTCGCATACCTATGAATGTTAATGGAACTTCGACAGAGGAAGATTTTGAGATAATTAAATTTACTGAGGACAGAGTCCCATTTACCATGCTACTAGGAAAACCTAAGATCGACAGAGATCAATCCAGACGACAGAGATCAATCCAGACGAAATGAAGAAGAAGTTTTGGAACAAAAGAAACAAGAGTTAAAATATTTCATGACTATAAGGATTGCACACTTGATTGAAGAACAAGAGAACATATCAAAGCTATTTAACATTAGATACACGAATGTCAAAGTTGCAAGAACATTGGAGGATCCACAGAATATTGAAGTACCTATCCCAGACAAAGAAAAAGTATTATACGGGAACCCTAGGGAAGAATCTCAACAATGTGAAGTGACTAGGTCAAAAGAAGACAAAAATCAGAATGGAAAAAGGAATACTGAGATGAAACTCACTGGAAAGAAGGCTAGAAGGTTAAGTAAGAAGACATCCAAGATCAATAAGTTGTAGAAGGCTCCAGAGGGAACCTCACAGAAGGAAAAACTGCTAAATTGGAGCTTCGCTAGGATATCAAAACAATGACACATGGCACTTCACGATGACGAAGCAATATAGTTGCTGGGGACATTATAATCATTAGATCAATGCTTTGAACAAATATAAATCCATTTATGGCCAGCTAACTCGTAATCCAACTGTTGGGACCATGCCATAACAGACAAAATTGAGTTAATTAAGGACTCATAAGCATTACAAGTGACCCATTGTCGAATTACCTATTTATCCCACCATACCACACACTGAGAACACCTTTTCCAATTGAGAATTTGAGCCCTCAGACTAAGTTGAGTTTATACAATGATCATCATGATTCTTCTCTCTATCTTATTACTGTGTCTAAGATACCCCCCTGAACCTGAGATTCTTAACCCTGAGCATGTATGTTAGATGATTTGAAAGTTGCAGAAGGAGTTGCTGAGGAGGTTTTGATCGACCTCATGAATGAAAGAGTCATGTCGATGTCTACAGGTCTACAAGAATCATCCACAAGAGGACTGCCAACCTCTCCATCCACTGCTCGTAGAGCAGGACCATCCCAACCATCTGATGAGAAGTGAACTAAACACAGGGATGAATTAGTGAATGCTAAACTAATCCCTACTATATTACCCACCTATATACCACTTTTAAGTGGTGTTGTAAACCATGACAGCATACCTAGATATTTTGAGTATGCCTTGGTCACTACGTACCTTCTGAAGGGGATACATGCAGTTTGAGAAGACCAAGATAAGATCGCAACATTGAAGTTTAGCGACTTCAACCTCAGTGATCACAAAGTATACAACATGTTAGCCCCACATAATTATCTGATTAGAAAAAAAGGGAAAAACTCGAAGGTAATTCCCCAAGAATGGACCCACAACCTCGTGCAATCCACTCTGCTCAATGTCATGAAAATTCCCCACTTCAGAAAACACCAAGAGGTGAATGCATGTGTCAAGTTGTTGCTGTCTTGTTACCATGGTGGATATTTGTGGCTAAACTGTTGTATCATAGTTGATTTGACCTTGATCAATCAGATCATGGGGTTGAGCATGCAAGGACCCCACCTGCAAGATTTCTATCCTGGAAAAGCCATGGACCGCGCTCTCACAAAAATGATCAACATCACCTATGATGATGTCGAGAAGGGCACGTGATGCTACAAGGTAGCCTCTATTTAGAATGGTGCAGTGAACCTCTCATGTCAGATGATTGCAAGGAAGTTAGTTCACAAGAACCAACCCACCCAAGTGACTGGTTTTGTAGTCGACCTCGCAGGGAAGTGCGTGGAGGGCCTACAAATGAATTGGGCCAAGTACTTGGTAAACCAATTAGAACTTGAATGCAGAGAAACCTAGGATCAAGGGTATGAATTTCATTTCAACTGTCTATTGATCCTAATCGCTTTCATTTCCTAGGAGATGTCGGAAGGTGCGACCTTCCTAGGCATCGAACCATTTGAACCATTGGCCGCGAAGTTTAGTACATTGTGGTACTTGAGTGACATGAATAAGAAATGGAATTCAAATGTCATGTTCCATACATACTACAATCAGTTGAATATAGCTATACATTCCAAGCCTCACATGATGCCAAACACTATACACCGATTCAGGCCTTTGATGAAGTTCAACGCTGATCGAAATTTCATTTATATCACAGCGCGAGTCGATGAAGACAAGCAAAAACTTCAATCCTACTATAAGATAATGGAGGAGGACTTAGATGAGATTACTAAGAAATGGTTTGTTGACCTCCTTATTCCAGCAAACCCTGCAGAGATATCCAACATCGACAGCCCAAAATCTGCATAGGATACGCCCAGACCTAGAAAAACAAAGAAGACTGACAAAGTACAAGATTTAAGCAGTGCCTCGGTGAAGACTGCTTCCATTTCACTAGAGAAAGGAGGTGGTGGTGAAGAGATAGATGTCCTAGAAGTTGAACAAAGGAGAGGAAAATTAACACTGCCAAGAGACGAGGAGGACCCCTCCAAGAAAAGGAAGGTTCCCCCCCAGAAACCTTCCTCTCGGAAGAGATAAAAATCCCCTGTAGCTAAGATGCAGACCGTCCTCACCTCTGATGATTTCAATTTCATCATAGCATCCCTGAATGATGCTTTGCTAGAGATAACAGAGAAGCAAGAAGATAAGAAGGAGGAGATGTACAATAAAATTGAGGTTGAGCTCCAAGGGGTGCAACAGGCACTACAGTCCAGCCACACAGTCTCCACTGTGCCTTTGTCATTGGGAACACCAGAACTAGGAGATGAGCCAACCCAAATCCATCGGCTCATTGATATAGTCAAAGCTCACCTTCGATGGGCATACGAGGAAACAACGCAAGCCACCTAGGCTTTGGTACAAGTAGAGGGAGTACTTGTAGAACAATGTCAAGCTACCAAATAGGAAAAGAGTGCTCTCCAAGCGAAGTTCGATGAAGAAAAGACATAGATGCAACAAGGAAAGCAATAGTTGCTCGCCGAGAAACTCAAAGTAAATGAAGCGGTCAATAGAGCACTGCACTCTATGAATGTCATATAATTAAAGGTAGAGGATCAAGTCACGAATCAAGTAGCACAACTTGAAGAAGTGATCCAGTAGTTGCAAAAACACATCGCAGACCTCAAACTATGCACTGTGCCCGAGACCCCATAGGAGGTAAAGGACCAAAGAGAAGAAAATTCCAGGAGGATAGTATAAAGGATAAAGGCCCTTACCTTAGAATGCAAGCAATTTGTTGATCTCAGTGCCCAGACATATGAGAAACTTACCGAGAACCCAGAGTTGCAGCTCCAAGAAGAGAAGTACTAAGCCGAAAATATACATGCATAGATGAGGTCCTTGTCAGATGTTGATCCATATTTTATGAGCAGAACGAAATGAATACAGATCATTAACATGTGCTTAATAGAAAATTACAGATATACAATAAAACTGGTTTTCTTTTCAATAATGAAATAAGCTGAAACTGTAAAATGCAGCAAAAACAAGCTTGCTGGAATGGTGGCGGCTTGTCTCTGAGAAGAGATGTGATGGCTATGCGCATTTGCAAGAAGAAGATTAAAATGAGGCTCTGAAGGCCTTTTTACAATAAACAAGAATGCCCAAAACCCTACACATCCAAAAACCTAACCCTAGGAGATGAAGCGCCAAAAGTCATGTGGGCCCTGTTTGGGTAAGATAGTACATCAACTTTCCGGGGTCGTAACTTTTGCATACGATCTCCATTTTAGGCGTGTGATAGCCTATTGGAAAGGTATCATCGAGAAGATTCGTTTTGGGGGATAAATAATGAATTCAAATATCATTGAGGAGATTTATCCTGAAAATCCTTCATTTAGGCCCTCAAAATGGCCCCAAAAATTAAAACTGCTAAAAATAGTAAATTGCCAAAATTATCAGAAAACTGTTTTGAGCTAGTTAGAAAAGGTGGTTGGCCACTGATATCCATATGGATCAATCTTCCATCCTTAGGAAGCAATGGTCTCCATTGCATTGAGGTCCCCCATCAAATAATAAAATTTATGTTGAATTTGGCCCTGGGTGAGCCACTTGCCTTGGTGAAGGAGCTGCCCTACTTTGACGACTCGATAAAGCTAGATCCTTTGTCGTCAAGTGCCCTTGATCTGTGTGTCCACAATATGATCATTGGATTCCTTTTGCATGCATTCAGGTTTGAGATCTGTTGGTGTCAGTTGTTATGCTACTTCTGAGGTGTCCAATAATGGTGGGAAATAAGGGAGAAGGAGATCCACGTTGAACACTAGGTGCAGGCCAAGGAAGGGAGGAATGTTGAGCTCAAAAGCATTGTCCCCCATAGCCTTGGTGATAGTGTATGGCCCATAATGGAGTGGGCAAATCTTCCGATGGGGTCCTATAAGGCATTCTTTTTGCAAGTGCAACCAAACTTTGTCGCCGACCTAAAACTTATGTGGCACCCAATGTTAATCATGGTGTTGTTTGTACTTGTCATTGGACTTCTGTAGGATATCTTAAACATGTTGGTGGATGTGATAGATTCACTCAATGAACCAGATGGCTTTGTCAGCTTCAGTTGGAGTAGGAGATGAATCGGTCGAGGTGACTGCAAGGGGAAGTGAAACATCTATGGGACCCAATGGTTGGAATCCCAACCCCACCTGAAAGGGGCTATGACTGGTTGAGCTATGCAGGGCTCGGTTGTAGCTATGCAAGGGTGATTTTAATTAAACATGCGAAGGATATGCACAATCATTCGATTTAAAAACTTGGTTTGGCCATCTGTCTGGGGGTGGAAGGCTGTAGATTTGGTGAGCTTGGTGTCCAATAGTGACCAGAGGCTCGACCAGAATGTGATGAGAAATTGACTATCCCGATCTGAGACAATGGTTTGTGGGATTCCAAAATGTACCCAGAATTGTTCAAAGAAGAGCTTGGCAGTGGCCTCTGTTGTGATGCTCTTTTTGCAGGCAACCAGAATCGCCATCTTAGAAAAGCGATCATTTCCCTGCTTGGTGGATGGGAGGCTCGACATGTAGTCCATTGAGATGGATTCCCATTGTATATCAGGAGTAGGAAGAGGGGTGTATAGGCCCTGTTTCTTAGTGGTCAGTTTGGCAGTAACACAGGCAGTGCAGGACTTGATATACTTTCTGACCTCTTGTCGAAGTTTTGGCCAGTAGAAATGTTTCTATAGCATCACCACTATATTTTCAATGCCGAAGTGTCCTGCCAACCGACTGTATTAGGCTTCCCAGATTAGCTTCTCTCGCTCACTTGATGGAACATAGGTATGGCCCAGACAACACAACAACCCATCCTGAATATGACAATTATCGATGACTACATTTGCACCCAACATTTGGCAGGTGGTGTCGAATTTAGGGTCTGTCTCATAGAGTTGGGGCCATCCAGATGTCTCATGGTCGCAAGAGTCTAGCACTGTGGTGAGTGCCGTGACTGGCGGTCTGTTGAGGCAATCAATGACGTGATTGGTGCTTCCTGTTTTACACTTGATGTTGAGGTGTAATTGCTGCATGTATGTGGACCACTTTTGATGGTGGTCATTCTGCAATTTTCCCATTGTCTGCGTGAACTACAATGGCTTATGATCAGTGTGGATGACTGTCTCCTTCCCAAGAATGTAATGTCTCCACTGGCGGAAAACTTATACAATGTAGTACATTTCCTTGTCATAAGTAAGGTACTTACAGAAAGTATCTGACAGTGTCTCACTATGATAGGCCACAGGGTGGCTGTGCTGAGTGAGAACGATGCCCACAGCATAGTCTAAAGCATATGTCTCAATTTCAAAGGGATGTTGTAGGTCTGGTAGTGAAAGTACTGGGGCTGAGCACAAGCGTTGCTTAAAATCATCAAACACTTGTTGTTGGGACTGTCCCCACACAAATTTCACCTTACCACCACCCCTGTTTATTTGGCTAAGGGCCCATGCAATATGGGAGAATCCCAGCATGAACCTGTGGTAGAAATTGGCAAGGCCCAAGAAGCTCCGAAGCTCAGTGAGTGTTGTTGGGGCTGGCCAGTCATGGATGAATTGGATATTGGTTGGATCCACATGTAAACCATGTTGATCAATGATGTATCCAAGATAATGGACCCTGTCCATGCCGAAGGATAATTTTTCCAAGTTGGCATATAGCTTGTGCTGTTGCAGGGTGTGCAAAACCTGTTGAATATGCTACAAGTTTTCAGCCCAAGTCTTGTTGTAAATTAGAATGTCATCCAGATACACCACTACAAAAGTATTGGTAAATGGTCATAGGATATCATCCATCATCCTCATGAAAGTGGCTAGAGAATTTGTCAAACCAGAGGGCATGACCAACCATTCAAGAAGGAATTCCTTTGACTTAAATGCAATCTTCCATACATTTGTTTGTTCTATCGAGACCTAGTGGTAGCCAGACTTCAGATCAATATTACTGAAGTATTTGGCCCCCGTGAGTTTATCAAAGAGGTCCTCAATTCGGGGAATCGGGTACCAGTTTCTGACTGTGATTTTATTCAGATCCTGGTAATCAATACAGAGTTGCCAGGTTCCATATTTCTTCTGTACCAACATGATTGGTCTCCTGCAAGGTGATGAGTTGGGATGGATGTGCCCCTTGTGGAGCAGTTCTTGGATCTATCGCTTGATCTTCTCATTCTCTAACAAAGAGAGGTGATAGACTGACCCATTGAGAAGTGGTGTGCCGAGGGTCATATCGATGGGGTTCTTGACGTGGTAGTGCAGAGGTACCCCTGTAGATGAGGAGAAGATATCCGAGTATTCTTCCACGACCTTATCTACTTGCTTCTGTTGTGTGGAGAGGTTGCTCACAAAGACCCTGGATGTGGCTGTGATCTTTCTCTTATTCTGAGAGAGAATCACGAAGAAGAAAAACTTCCCCGTCTGAGAGATGACCTTCCTACATTTCTTAGCAAAGATCAAGGAAATAACACTAGGTGGGACTACCTTGGGTATCATGTACAATTTCCTGTTCAAAGTAATAATAACACTACGAGGCCTAGACTCATATACAACATGATGTTTCCATAAATAAGGTTGACCCAAAATAACATCACAAACTTTGAGAGGAGAAACATCATATAATACCTCGTCTTTGAAGGGCTTGATGTCGTACGATAGTCGAAACTATTGGCTGACACGGAGATCGTTTCCTTGGCAGAGCTATCCAATGGTGTAGGGTTGTGGGTGCGGTGTTGTCGGCAGGGCGAGTCGCTTGACGACCTCTACTGAGATGAGGTTCCTCTGGCTACCTCTATCAACGATGAAGTGCAACTAATATCCATATGGATCAGCTATGGAAATAATGAAGTGCTCCCAAGAGAAACACACTGCCCAACAACAAATCCATACTATCCAGAGTAGAGTTATGGAGATCCAGATTATTTTCGACACGAAATGAGAGCGGAGATATAATAAAGAAATGCACAAAGATATCGCAGATGTTGTTCCTGAGTCTGTACTAAGGCTTTGAGTACAGTGTCAAGGCATCCGAAGGTAAGTAAAGGTGTATTCAAAGATGAATTGCCTTCAGTATAGGAAACTAATGAAGGTATCTACGTTCCCGATGTCTAGCTTCCAACTGCTCTTGAGCAGTTATGTCTCGCTCAATGGCTGCCCATGAACATTCAAGTTCTTCCCGAGTGTTGGCAGTTATGAGTATCGTATCAAAAAGACTTAAAGCGATATGATTTTGATTAGAGAATCCAGGTTGAATATTTGGTTGAATAGCTACAGGGACAGTCATTGAGAAAACATCATCAGTATGGAAATGATTTAACAAGAGAATTAGGTGCTGGTTCTATTCGATCAA
>ML814593.1:265365-280218 GCA_009831015.1 Picea engelmannii
AGAGCTCCTCTCCTTTTATAATTTGAAGAGGATAAGGTGAGGAGGTTAGGATGATCCCACTAAATCATGAAAGTGAGTAAGATCCAAACCATTCGGATGCCACCTCACCATGGAAGTTTCTCCTTCTAGAAGATTTGAGAAAATGCTCGTTTTTCCCATGTGTAATCATTCTCGCACCTTTCTTATAGTGCAACCTGCAAACTGTTCACACCCTAGCTATGATGCAGCCTACGAGAATTAGGCATTCTTGCACCCTAATACACAGGCAGCCTGCGAACTTCCTTTTTATAAGGTTTTTACATAGGAAAATGCAACTTCTTTTCTCAGGAAAAGTTCTTCTCCCTTCTCTCTTCAAGAACTCAGGCCACTGACCCCTCTGAAGGAAACAGATAGGTTTACATCATTAACAGTCATAGGGATGAAGAAAATAATGTGTAACAGAGAGCCCCCCAAAGTATGAAGTTAGAACAAAGTGATAGGTGAAATACTTTGTCGAGTGTGTGTAGGGAACAAGGAACAGTCGGTCGAAAACCTGCCAACAAACAAGGAAATACAGTACAATAATATATCATCACCAAGGTAGTAATTCCCATACTCAGAATACAAATGACTTAAAGCATAAATGCCGACATGCAAAGATCCATGTCAAGTAAGACAGGTCATGGCCACCAAACATACATTGTGGATCCATGCCAATATGACTCAAATCTGAACATAGCCACCAAAAATACACTGTGGATCTATGTGTTAAAGACTCAAATTTGAACATAGCCACCAGACATACAATGTGGATCTATGCAACAGTACACCGAATATACTCCAACGCAACCTGAATCTATCAGAAAAGATCTAGGGTATTCATCTCCACCACTCTATAGTATGAATCTAACAATGTGAGTACATGTGTCGAAGTCGAACATGGTAGAAACCACTTGATCACCAGTCATTAGTGTATACCGTTAACAAGTGCGAGGGAAATCACCATTAATGTCAATGAATCCCAAGGTACACTAGTACAATCCAATGAATGTGAATAAATGAGATGAATTCGAACACTTGGCAGAATCTCTCGATCAGGGGTCAATAATGAAAACCCACTGTCGAAAGCGAGGAAACGTGCCCTTGAGGCATGCAAGTTCCAAGGTACCAATTAGTTTCTAAGTATAATTCCTGGATAATGAGTTGAAGTCGACAGGAAAAGACTCATCACAGGAGGGCCTTAATGTATCCCACATCAATGACATGACACAAGTAACAAGATTTGATGTAGATCAGAGTAACAAGTGATTCAGGACTGACTCAGGGATGGCCGACGCAATAGAAGGTTTAAGGACTGTAGAAATGGCCGAAGCAATAGAAGGCTTTTCGGGTTGAAATTCTCTTTGAACATATTGACGACACGATAACTGTCTTGGAAACACTGACTCAACAACAAGGATCACAGACCAATTTGTAATCTTATAGGAGTATGATCAAAAGACAAGTGGATTTTCCAACCTAGACACAAGGTGAGTGAAAGGGTGTCATGTTAAAAAATGACTCTTCCATGGAATACAAGTTTAGACACAATTCTTTCCCAATTTTTCCGCCACCATTTTTGGTGAGTACCTCTTTATTTTTACGCAATATTGAGGAGGATAACATATGCTTTTAATGTAATCTCATCCTTCAGATGAGTCCCTCGGAGTATGTTTAACGAACCCTAGGAAGGAGTGGTTCAGTCCCATTGTGGGTCTTTCGATGTTTATTTAATGAGTCCAAAGAAAGAAAACTCATGGGTTTTTCATGTTTAGAGAGTCTGAAAAACACATAAAGAGAACTCTCTCAGTTCCTTTTTCGTAAAGTAGTCTGATAAGACCGAAAAATAGATAAACTATCACTCAACAAACGTTTTCTTCAAATACTTTAACAAGCGTGAAAATAACAAGGTCCCTCAACCATCTTTTTATGTTTAGAGAGTCTTGAAAGAGCTTAAAGGGAACTCCAGGGGGTTCCTTTTTCGTATAACCTTTACGAGTCCAAAAAAGTGATAAAAGTATACTCGGTTACATTCTCATTGATTTACGAGAAAGAGAAAGAACAAAGACTAAGCTCAGGATTGTTTTCATTTTTACGCAAGCTTAAAAACAAAACAAAACTATGCTTGGGATAGATTTTAATTTTTACACAAGCTTAAAAACTAAACAAAACTATGCTTGGACCTGGTTTTACTTTTACGCAAGATTGAACCAGAGGAAACTATGCTTGCGAATTCCCAATGCATGGTTGGTACTTAGCTCCCAACTTAAGAAGCTAGTGACTCTAACATCAACATGAAGTCCAGAGGCTGAGGAAAATGCCCCCCAAGCTTCGTTTCATCCAATGACAAAGGCGAAGGAAATGAAGCTTCAAATACTAGACAAAGGACTTGACTCAAATAGGGAGGGGGAAAAACTATTTCATTTTTTAACGAGCTTGACATAGAAACAAGAACTATTCTCGTAACCTCTATTTCATTTTTTAACGAGGTTGCCACAGAGATGAAAAACTATCCTCGTAAGTGGTTTCATTTTTTAACGAGCTTGAAATCAAAAAACCATGCTCAAGTCTGGTTTCATTTTTTAACGAGCTTGAAATCATAAAATCATGCTCAAGGACCTCTGTTTCACTTTTTAACGAGGTTTCCTCAGAGACGCAAAAACTATCCTCAAAAGACCTCTGTTTCATTTTTTAACGAGGTTTCCTCATAGACACAAAAACTATCCTCGAAGACCTCTGTTTCATTTTTTAACGAGGTTTCCTTAGAGACGAAAAAACTATCCTTGGAGACCTCTGTTTCATTTTTTAACGAGGTTGTTACAGAGACATAAAAACTATCCTCACAACCTCTCTTCTTGATCATGGATTCCAAGAGGACAATGCTTCGGAATGACACCATGTCAAAGGACAAAACTCGGTCATGGCTTCCAATAGGTCTTCACTAGAAGGAAAAAACACACTCTGGAAGGACACCATGTTGAGGTTCGCGACAGGAGTAAAGAGATCAGGCTCTAACAACCCTATCGAAGAGATTACCATGTCAACTACTAGATCTAATTCATCAGAAGTTGAAGCCATGGGTGAAAACGCCACATAATTGACCTATGGCAGGGGTTATACCGTCTATATATAAGAACCATTCAGGGAGGCAATCCAGGCGGGGTCAACGAATGAAAGTTGATCAACAGTCACAACGTGTCCATCGTGAGGGAAATATATCACACGAAAAAGAGTAGACACAATAACTTTCATGGCATAGACATAATCCCGCCCAAGGAGTAAAGAAAAATCCAAGGGGTCTTGGACTACCATGACATCAATGAAGACAATTTCCCCTCCCAAAGTTACAGGAAACTGAAGAAGGGTCCCTAAAGGTTGACTAGTTCCTCGGTTAAAAGCTAACAGATTTTGTGTAACCAACGCAAGTGGAGGACAACCCAAAGCTTGCCAAGCATTAGAGGAAAAAATACTAACAGATGAACCTTCATCTATCAGTGTTTGAGGAATGTCTCGACCACAAACCTGTACTGTAATATGGAAAGGAATGTAAGAGGGAAGACGAGGTCTAATTAGCACACCCCAATCAAAATGGATGGCCTCATAACTTGGAGGGGGTTCCACAGGAGAAGGAGGAATAGCCCCCGGCATGGTAGATTCTATATCAATGAGAAAAACATGGGCAATATTGGATTTACTCTCTAGAGGGAGAGTAGGATCGACTGATGATGAGATCAGATCAACCACTTGGGTTTCATTCTCCAAGGGGAGAATGGGGTCGACAGGTGTAAAAAGATCGACCACTTGGGTGACACTCTCTAACGAGAGAGTGGGATCGACCGAGGATGGGATCAGATCGACCACTTTAGTTTCACTCTCTGAGGGGAGAGTGGGATTGACTAAGGATGGTATCGGATCAACCACTTTGTAAATTGGTTCAACTAAGGACGTGACCAGATTGACGACATGATCAACCGAATTGACCGGTGAAGGGACCGGAGTGATCATTCCATCAACTACAGGTGGGTTGAGAGAAAGCTTGCGATAAGAAGATGGGAGTTGAGGCTGTGAAACAGTCATGTCTTCCAGTAATTTCGAGGCTTTGTCCATGTGAGGGCAAATATGAGTTATATGACTCCCTTTGCATAACATACACGTGAACTTGACTCTACTTTTCTTCTTCCCAACAGTATCTTGACTAGTTGACAGGGGGTCATCAACATGTTGTTCAGAGGCTGACGATATTGGTTGGCGAGGATGTGTAGACCATGCTTCTATAACCTTGGGTAGACTAGGGCAATCCTTAAGAAGATAGCTTCCCTTACAAAGCCTACAAGGGTACTTGGGCTTACGGGTTGTTTGGGTGATTTTGACATCATCAACACTCCCAGCACGAGTAACAATAACTGGTTGTTTTCCAACATGTTTGACAGTGGTTGAAGGTTTGGATCCTTGCTTAATTTTCTTCTTCTTATTCTTCCTTTTCTTCTTCTTCTTATTCACCGAGTTACTAGCTTCAGAACTTTCGCTCGATGAAGAAGATGGAACGAAAGGTGACCTTGCAAGTGAAGAAGGCAAAGAATACCTTACTGGTGAAGACGGTGAAGGATCAACATGAGGTTGATGTTCTTGGGGGGAAGTGCTTACGACCGAAGCACTTATTTCATTCAGGATTACCTGAGTGGAAAACAACCACACTGGCAATCCAATTGTGAGACCTAGAAGGCTCAAAGTAGTGATGTGAGGAGGACCAATGTTTCCATAAGAAGAAAAAACAAAAGGTTCCCCTAGATCAGGGGTTCCTTCATTGGTCATTCGAGGAACTGACGCCATTAAATAAATCAAATCTAGAGTCCTCTAAGGAAAACAAACAGCACACTCTAAAAATCTAGAAAGCAAGCAAGCAAACAAAACCTTCTCACAATGAACACACTAGTTGGTGATGAAATCCAATGTCGCAGAAACAATGTAAGAAGGGGCTGAGATAGAGCGGGTGGAAAAGTTACGTTGACGACCTGCTTAACGGACTTACACCCTGGTGCAAGCTCCCACACATAATCGTGGGTATACCCTCTAAGGAGCCCGAGTGAGTTTGGCCAACGTCAATTCCAGGTACCGTGAAGACTTGCCCCTCCACATTCACCTTGTGTAAAGACCCTAAAGAGATAGGCCACTAAGGTTACCAATCACTACAGTGATGCCTGGGGAAACAATCGATAGTCCGATCCACACGCAAGGGCAGGGTGTCTAGCCCGAAATCAACTTGAAAGGCTTCCACTCATCATTGTGGGTATACCTCTCAAGTGACCCCCATAATACGCGCAACCTCTACACCAAGACCAACAAAGCAGGGTGAGTAGCTCTGCCAGTCTCAATGTGACCTCGTGATTGACCCTTGTGTTAGAAGGGCTTCCCAGGACAAAATGTAATAAGTGGATTTAACCACTCCCTAAATCAATATTCTATGTTTGCTTGTAGCTTTGGAAAGTTATCTTTCACACCTATTCCAAAGCCCTACAACTAATCTAATGTAGGTTTTCTACCAGAAAATATAAAAATGTGACGCAGGAGCATCCCTCAGGTCAAGCGAGCCAACGTGAAAACGAAAGACAGCTGGAAGGCGTCCAACACAAATTTTTGAAATTTCCCTTGAAGTTGATGCGCCAAATATAAATGAGATCATTTAATGAAGGCACCTTGGTATAATGTAATCATACCTTGAGCGCCCCGCTCTCATCTGAAGTAGATGGAGGCATTTATAGTAGTTAATGTAGGTAGATAGTATTTTTAATTCTAGATTAGACAGTTTTAGAAGAAAAGAGGGAAACGAGATATAGACACCCTCATTGTCCATTGTAACATAGTTAGAAGAATTCTGAGCATTGAGAAGAGAAGCAGAGAGCTGTGTTGAAACACCCATGTATAGTTATTTGGATTAATAGAAGAAATTGATTTCAAGTTCATGGCATTGTGTTTGTTCTCTGTGTATGTGTGTTAATTGATATGCTCATGAGTATTTACTTCATGTTATGCATTTGCTGTTATGCTGTGTATATGATTTCATGTGTTGAGATTGAGGTCTGAAAGGAAGTAGAAGAAATGAGTTTCAATTGTTTCTCTATCTGAGCAAGGATTCCTGCAAGGAGTGCAGTTGAAGTCGTCTGCAAGGAGTGTGTTGACATAATGCTCAGATAGTTTAACTCTTGTTCTCAGTCACCCATAAGTGAAATTGGGTTATAGGAGCTGTGCAAGGAGTGCCCAGGCTAAGAAAAGTCTCAGTTGTGAATCTGAGCGAAGCGTTGAAGGACTGCTGTTGCAGGTGTGCGTAGAGTCAAAAGAACTCAACACTTGAAAGTGTTTGAGGATTGTTGCAAGGAGTGCGTGCAAGAATCTTCGTGGAGACTCAGAATTGTGTGAAGCTCAGGAAGGACAAGGCTTTCAAGCTCGTCGAAGGGAAGCACAGGAAGTCTGTGCTGTAGAGTGTTTGAATAGGCGCTGCAAAGTTATTCACAAGAGGACCAATTTTCATAGAGGAATACTAGGTTCACCCATAGAATAAATCCAAGAGGAAGATACATGATTAGGATCTTGTGGAGAATATTGGAAAAATCCCGTCAGCCGTTGGATCTTCCAAAGAAGCAAGGAGGTTATGACCGCGTTTGAAGTTCAAGCTCCAGGGGTCGTGAGCCGTTGGATCATGGATCAGTTACTCGTCAGCCGTCTAGTCTGACAGGAGTTGCACAGGGTTTAAACCCTCGTGAGCAGAGTAAGAACCCCAAGAGGCATTGGAATATCGAGCCGTCGGGGTTCGGGAAATCAGGATTCACGAGAGCAGAAGATCAAGAACTTCCATAGAGAAAATCCAGGGAAGATCAGGACTGTCCATTTGTGGAGATGCGTGGCAGATATCGAGGCATCGGGAGTCGGGAAATCGAAGTTCTTGAGGTCGTGAGAGTTGGGAAATCAGAAGTCTCGAAACCTCGACGAGTTAAGAGCCATCCATATGTTGGGATAGGTGGCAGGGATCGAGACTCCATTGGCATTCTGGAGGTTTAGAAGAGAAGAATTCGTGACTAGGTGAACCCCGAAACGGTGGAAGGATCACAGCCGAAGGATCTCAGGGAGGACACGTGTCGCGTGGTCATCTAGATCGGGGATGTGGTCATCGGGGTTCAGGTAAGTGAGTGTTCATAGTCTTGTAAAGCCTTGAAACAACGAGGACAAATCTGAACCATCCATTCATTTGGGACACATGTCAGAGATCTGAAGGGAGTCAGAGTTTGACATTTCGTGAGTCCTAGGGACGAGGCGTCTAGGACATCAGAAATCGTGAAACCTCGAGAGTTAACCAGGACTGTCCATTAGGGGAGGACGCGTGGAAGTAGTTGGAGCCATTGGGAGAAGTCCTGACAAGGAAGTCGTCTATTGGTGGTTGATTCATCGGGATATCGGGGATCCTGGTGACAAGGTGTTTGTGCATTTTGGAATCACGAAGCCCGAAACCTCGACAGGGAGGAAGGTGCCACAGTGGGGCCAGCTGTCAGCAAACCGGAGAGTCAGGATTTGAGGAATCGGGAATCCCATGGGCAAGTGTTTTCATCATTTGAAATCACATAGCTCCGACGAGGGATAAGACTGCGGTCATGGGGACAACGGTCATAGGGCCAGGAGTCTAGCCAGGGGAGCTAACGCGTAAAGAGCGCATCGAGATTTGGGGAATCGCAAGTCCTGAGGAAGATTGTGTTTTGGCATTAGAAATCCCAAAACCCTAATGAGGAATATGAATGTGGTCATATAAGGAGAGGTCACGTGGACCAAGAGCTTAGCCTAGAGGAATAATGGGAATTTGAGCGCATCAGGATTTTGAAGTCAAAAAACCCGACGAGAAGGAATATAAGGCTGCGGTTTTATAGAAAGAGGTCGCACAGACTAAAGGATTAGCCAGGTGGGGCTAATGCAACAGGGGAGCGTATCAAGGATCGGGGATTGGTAAAGCAAGTTGTTTGGACATCAAAAGTGCTGAAATCCCGATAGGAGGAACCCCGATCACAAAAGGCCAACGTTGATTTAAAAGAGAAAGAGACCCCGTGAGAGAGTTACTGTGGGTGAAGATTTCCCGATAGGGGAATAGAAGAACCTTTCAGTTCTTCGGGCCGAGGAAGGAGGAAGGATCCTGTGAGCGGGCGTGCCTAGTGGGCGCACCTGCGTCAAGTGGTATCAGAGCTTAGAAAAGCTTCTTTTCTTTCTGTAGCAGGAAGAAGGAGAATTCACCATGCCGCTAGGGAGAAGAGACAGACAATCACCCGATCCAGAGGAGGAAAGGGAAATGTCCAAAGGTAGGGGTAGGCAAGTGCAGAATCCAGAAGTGGACAGAGAACTGCATAACTTACACACTATGATTGTGGACATGGATATAAGACAAAGGTGAAAAGCTAACGAAGGATATATCAGTGAGTCCGAAAATGAAGATGCTGCTAGACATGGAGGAGAAGAAATCCCAGTGGAAGATGCAGAAAATGAACGCTTACTAAAAGTTGTTGCAAGAATGGATGCAAAGGTGAAAATGGACATTCTAGTTTATGAGGGAAATCTAGATGTAGAAGAGCCTCTAGACTGGATTAGAGCTCTAGAAACCTATTTTGAATATGAAGATATTGAAGAGGACAAGAAATTCAGGCATGCCGTCATGAGATTGAAAGGACATGTAGCCTTGTGGTGCGATGAACTACAAGCTGACAGGCATTGCCAAGGCAAGCAGAAAATTAAGAGATGGGACAGGATGATTGCAAAAATGAAAGCAAAATTCATTCCCAGGGACTATCAAATTTCTCTGTTCAGGAGGATGCAGAACCTGAGACAGAAGATGATGACAGTAAAGGAATATACTGAAGAGTTTTACAGGTTGAATATTAGGGCAGGTCATCGCGAAAGTAATGATGAGAAAGTTGCCAGATATATGAATGGCCTGAGATATGAGATTAAGTATGAAATGAGCATGGAAACCATCTGAACGGTGGAGGATGATTATCAAATGGCTTTAAAAGTGGAAGAGAAACTGAGTCGAAAGAAGAGTCAAAGGGGCCAGGGTAGAAGTCAGCCCAGAGGCAAAGTGGTTGCCCAGGAAAGAACCCAGAAGCCCAGGGACGACTGGAACAAACCTCAGACTCGGACAGAGAGAGGTGGAAGTTCACAACGAGGGTGATATGTTGAGCAAAGAGAACAACATACTGAGCAGAGAGGAGGGTATGTTGATAATAATAGGTTTCCTCGTACCAGAGGTAGAGGAAGAGGAAGAGGTGGAGTAATCACATGCTTCACATGTGGAAAGAATGGGCACAAGTCATTTGAGTGTCCAGAGAAAAAGAAAGATGGAGGAGAAACTCACATCGCCGAGGCACAGAGGTGAGATGTTGAGGCAGAAGACGTTGAAGGTGGAAGATCGTTGATGATGCGAAAAGTCCTTTTGACACCAGAGAAAGAAGTGGAAAGTTCAGTCCAAAGGACCAGACTTTTCAAAACAGCTTGCAAGACCAAGGGTTGGGCATGCAAGGTCATTGTGGACAACAGTAGCACTGACAATCTCGTTTCAACCGAGATGGTAGAAAGGCTGGAGCTGGAGACGATTGATCACCCAAGTCCATATAAAGTTTCGTGGCTACAAAAAGGACATCAGGTAAATGTCACTAAACAATGCTTAGTTGACATTAAGATAGGAGGATATAATGATAAGATATTGTGTGATGTCATTCCTATGGATGTTTGTCATCTATTGCTGGGTAGACCATGGAAATATGATAGAAATGTGATTCATGATGGGAGGATGAATACATATACCCTAGAGAAGGATGGGAGGACACACATGTTGCTTTCGATAAAAGATAAAGAAGTAAAACCGGAGGTAAGCAACACAATACTTCTCATGAGTGGGAAGGAACTTCTTACGGAAGTTAAGAAGAAGGAGGATCCGCAATTCTTTGTGGTCAGAAAACCGAGAATTGTTCTGACTAGCACCAGAGTGGATGATTTGCCAGAAGAAGTTTAGTAATTGTTGGAAGAGTTCATTGATATAGTAGTGGACGAATTACCTCGTTCGTTGCCACCAATGAGAAGTGTGAGTCATCATATCGATCTCATACCTGGAACTAGTTTTCCAAACAAAGACGCGTACAGATTGACGCCGCAGGAGAATGAAGAGGTCAAAAGACAAGTCCAGGATTTGTTGGACAAAGGTTTGGTCAGGGAAAGCTTGAGTCCGTGTGTTGTGCACTGATTCAAGGGAGATTAATAAGATAACTAGAGGATGTGCACTGATTCAAGGGAGATTAATAAGATAACTATCAGGTATAGATTCCCATTACCAAGAATGGATGATTTGATGGATTGCTTAAGTGGAGCAATTTTTTTTTCAAAGATAGATTTGAAGAGTGGATATCACCAGATTCGCATGAGAGAAGGTGATGAATGGAAAACAACATTCAAGACAAATGAAGGTTTGTATGAATGTCTTGTTATGCCGTTTGGCTTAACAAATGCGCCAAGTACCTTTATGAGGTTGATGAATGAAGTCCTGAAGGATTTCATCGGAAAATTTGTTATTGTATATCTGGATGATATACTGATTTTCAGTAAAACGGAAGCTGAAAATCTGAAGCATTTAGCCATTGTGATGAAGAGATTACAGCAAGAGAAGTTGTTGATAAACATAAAGAAGTCCTCATTCATGAAGACATAACTCATTTATTTGGGATTTTTTATTTCGGAAAATGAGTTGAGGATGAATCCAGATAAGGTGGAGGTAATCAAGAATTGGCCATCTCCGAGGAACATATTTGAGGTGAGAAGTTTTCATGGTTTGGCTAGTTTCTACCGAAAATTCATTAGGAATTTCAGTGGAATTAGCGCAGCAATGATGGATACAGTGAAGAAAAGACATAAATCTTTTCACTGGACTGAAGAGGCTGAGAAGAGTTTCAATTTGTTGAAACAGAAGATTACGGAACAACCAATTCTGGTGTTGTCGGATTTTCAAAAGACATTTCAGGTAAAATGTGATGCAAGCGGGTTTGCAATAGGAGCAGTCTTAAGTCAAGATGACAGACCAATTTCATATTTCAGCGAGAAGCTGAATGAAGCGAAGGTGAAGTATTCCACATATGAAAAGGAGTTTTATGCCATCATCCAGGCATTGAAGAAATAGAGGCACTATTTGATTCTGAAGGAATTTGTTTTATATAGTGATAACCATGCATTACAGTTTGTGACTCAACAGGAAAAGTTGAATCAAAGGCATGTTAAATGGGTTGAATACATGCAGAATTTCACTTTTGTGATTAAACATATTTCTGGTACTGCTAACAAAGTTGCTGATGCTTTGAGCAGGAACTATTTGCTGTTGCAGAAGTTCAAAGTCAAGACGTTAGGTTTTGATGATCTCAGAGACATGTACGCAGATGATCCAGACTTTAAGGAAGCATATGAAGCAGCTGAGAATTCATTTCTCAGAGATAGAAGCAAGTGGGCCGAATACATGATCCAAGAAGGATTGTTGTTCAGAGGCAATCAACTGTGTATTCCGAATTGCTCCATGAGGGAGAATCTGTTGAAGGAGAAACACAGTGGAGGATTGGCCAGACACTTCGGTCATGATAAGAAATTCATGAAGCTGAGCGAGTCATACTTTTGTCCAGGGATGCAAGCAGAGGTCAAGAAGTTTGTAGACCGATGTAGGATTTGCCAACATTCAAAGGGAAGGAAGCAGAATGTGGGTTTTTATCAACCATTACCCATACCTGAGAAGCCGTGGGATGAAATTAGCATGGATTTCGTATTGGAATTGCCAAGGACGCAAAGAGGATTTGATTCAATCTTTGTGGTAGTGGATAGATTTTCCAAGATGGCACAAGTTATCCCATGTCAGAAAACCAGTGACGCGACTCACATCGCGAATCTGTTTTTCAAAGAAGTCGTTCAACTTCACAACTTACCAAGGAGTATTGTTTTAGACAGAGATACAAAGTTCTTAGGGCACTTTTGGAGGACATTATCGAAGAAGCTGGGGACTAACTTGTTGTTTAGTTCAACTTATCATCCTCAGATGGATGGACAAACAGAAGTGGTGAACAAAAGTCTGGGAGACTTGCTAAGGGGCCTGGTGGCGGAGCACCACAACAGTTGGGACAATGTATTTCCACAGGTAGAGTTTGCTTATAATGACTCAGTAAATCGGAGCACAGGCCAGAGTCCATTCTAGATTGTATATGGCATGCAACCGAGAGGAGTTTCTGAATTGATAGATTCGAAACAGACTGCTACTAGGAGCGCTAGTGCAGAAGAATTCGCGGAGGCGATGAAAGAACTTCACAGCCGGGTGAAGGAGCGACTGCAGAATTCAAGTTAGGAATATAAGCAAAGAGCAGATCAACATCGAAGACAACTTCAATTTGAGGTTGGTGACTTGATTCTAGTGCACCTGAGAAGAGAAAGGTTCTCGAGAGTGATCAAAATCTGGACCAGGGGATCAAAATTTGCTCAAATTTCAAAGTGCTTGAAATGCGACGAAAACGACACCATTGCATCCGTCTCGTCTTCCTTATTCCGGTGGTATATTTACTTTATCAAACGGAGTCCGTATGGAGAAGATATCGCGATCTGTTCATCGAGCCAAACAGGGAAAAAAAAAGGGACGTTGACTGGGCAGTCCGTACAGGCTAACTGGACGTCCGTACATGCTGACGTGGCGACCATATGGTGATGTGGCACCTGCTAACGTGGCAGTCGACGTGGCAGGTGATGTGGCAATTGTTGATTGGTTGTCAGTGGGTGAGTAATATTGCGACACGTGGCATTTATTGAGCAATGGGATGGTGCCACGTGGCCTAGTCATGGGCTACCACGTGGCACCCATTTATTGGCTCTTGGTGTTTTGTTTGGTTTATTAAAAATTATATGGGTCCATGGGGTTCGACCCCCGGACCTCGCCACACTACACAAAGATTTAACAAAGGTCAGCCCGCCAACATGCCACGTTTTTGGTTTTAATATTCATATGTTAATATATATATATATATATATATATATATATGTTGAATGTTTTACATTTTGGCGCGGGGTTAGGGCTGGGGCTAAGCCCCAACCCCTGGTTCTTATGTGCGCACGTTGTTGCATATGACCCTGCCTTCCGGTGGTTTGCGCGCGGGGGGGATTTTTAAATTGTATAACCCACGGTTCCATCGTTTAACATATGACCATATATATAAATGCGGCGCGGATTTATTTAAACCAAAGTTTTGGTATTAATGTATATTACAATGTGGCGCGCGCGTTTGTAACCTAGCCCCGGTTCCATGTGTGTTAACCTATGACCATGCCATTGTTTAAATGGCGTGCAAGAGTTTGGTTTGGGTTTTCAAACAAATTAACTTTTGCGCCTAGACACTTGTCACATCTCCATTGAACGGTGGCAACAGGTGCCTTTTTATGTGCGGGACGTGGACATATGGTCCCCCATGCGCCCAACACCTCCGTCTTTGGGGGCTCTATTTCCGTTAACTGTTCGACAATTTGGTGCGTTTTGTGGAGAGGCACGCGTGTGCTAAGTTTAGGCACGGAAAACGCCCAGAGGCTAGGTTCATTCACACACAGGTGCAAAATGGCAAACCAGTAACAGAGCTTGAAGGAGGAAAAATGGCAGGAGGCCTAACTTTTTGAGTTTTTGGCCAAATGATGTGCCGAAAAATCCCAGCTAGGGGTTTTTGGATGTTCTGAGTCCTTTGGCACTGTTTTCACAGGCATTTGAAGACTTCTTTTGTATGTTTTTAACCATTGAAGTTTGAGGAAGCTCCAGGAAGCTTGAAGCCCTCATTGTTTGAGGCCTTGCTCAGATGAGCACATATCTATTTTCTGTGACTGAATAGTCATTTTTGACTAATTATTATGCTCTAAACACATTGGGATAGGTTTCAGATCCATTGGAGGACTTTTACAGGTGTTTTTTCCACAGAGAAGCTCAGGGAAGCTTGGAGGCCACATGTAGAAGAGGTCATGACTGGATGAGACAAGATCCATTTTCAGAGTTCTAATAGTCATTTTTGGGGTTTTTATGTATTCTGAACCCAATGGTACAGTCTGTAAATCCATTGGAGTTGAGAAGCAGCTTGTAAAAGAACATTTGACAAACTAATCCCAAAGAGCCAAGTCCATTGAAGGAGGCTCAAGGAGATGTAGCCCAGAGAGGGGTGAACTCCTTTATCATCTTGTTATTGTTGTGAGTTTGCTGTGTTATTTGATACACTTTATATTGCTGTCTATTGGTTTATATCACATATTTCATCTTTTAAAGGAACATTTCCTCACACATATACATTGACAAGAAGAAGCATGAACTTAACACATAAACTATCTTACATATTTGAACACATGAAGCAAGGTCCTGTAAGGTTTCATTTTATTGAAGTAGGGGGTGCTTGCATAGCATAACAAGTCAGCCTTCTATTTTCAGATCAGATGGTATCAGAGCTAGGTTTATTTTTCTCATGTATTTTCCAATGATAGCTTGAGATTTAGCTGTTGGTATTTGTGCAAGTTTTGTGTTGAAGTTTGCTATCTTGCAAAGATGGAGGAAGCTTCAAACATGGATAGTTCTCATACATCTTCCAAATCTCAGTTCTTTGACAAAGAGATGTTTAATGCATTGTTGACCATGAAAGATATGGTACAAGAGTTGTGGAAAGATAGAGAAGAGAGCATTGTCCTTCAAGAGCAGTTGATGGCCATGAAGGAGGAGAAAGACCAACTTCTTGAAAAGTTGCATGAGATGGAGAAACAACTCCATGAAGCAAA